>PVKP010032882.1:0-25509 GCA_004027715.1 Plecturocebus donacophilus | reverse complement strand
CCAAAAGGAGACTCAGTCCCGTTTACTCCGCACCAAGAGCCGCCGAGCCGAGGCGCCGGCAAAAAAGCCGCGCCAGCCGAAAGGGTCACGCTAGCGACCCGTGGGGCTCCTCCGCTGGGAATGTCCTGGTCCGTGGGCAGCAAAAATGTATCGGTAAGTGTGGCGTCCACTGGCTCTCTGCGCTTTTACTGGGAGCTGCAATCCTGAGCTGCTAGTGATCCGCCATCTTGGATCTCTCTCCGGAAACTTTTAGTTCTTCAAAAAAAAAACGTTTATTTTTGACTTTGAGAACTTAGATTGCATAACCTAGAAGGACTGCACAGGAGATACAAGTTGAATATATCCTTTAAAAAGATAGATGACAAATCTTTTTGCTTTTGATGAAAATATAACAATTGAATATATTGTGGAAATAATTTTTAATAACCCAGAAGAAAATTATTTTCTTCCTCTTTTCACTTCCAGCTTTTTCTAAAACTTGTTTCTCTACTCACTTTACATTTTTTAAGTTGTAAAGCTTGCTTTTATATTATTACATTAATTAATTTCTCTTTGTCAGAT
Source organism: Plecturocebus donacophilus (assembly GCA_004027715.1). Classification (NCBI taxonomy): domain Eukaryota; kingdom Metazoa; phylum Chordata; class Mammalia; order Primates; family Pitheciidae; genus Plecturocebus; species Plecturocebus donacophilus. The sequence goes on along the minus strand of PVKP010032882.1, from coordinate 24,948 downwards.
CATTTTTATTGTCTTAAAATATTTTTTTAACATTTGTTCCTGTTTTGAAATCTTATTTAATGCTAGTAAATCTAACTTTTAAATAAGTTTAACATATTTAGTTCTAGAGAATTATTAGTGTTTGTGAAAATGTTAATTTTCTATAATTTTGCTAATTTAGCATGATTTTGGGATATCAAGAGATAACTGAGTGTTATTATGTCCATGTGATGTATTTATAGACAAAAAATGGCCATTTCTCAGATAGGCAAATAAAACTGCTAAGGAAAAAGTCAATTGTAGAATTTTAAAAAGATTACTAAAATATAATTTTTAGTTAGTCTGCTGTTTAAATTATTCTTTCTATGGTTTTAGTTGTTGTTATCTTAATTTATCTCTTCATTACAACTTATCAGTGTATTCTTTTATGAGGTGAGATCTTGCTCTGTCAGGCAGACTGGAATGTAGTGCTATTATCATAAATCATTGCAGTCTTGAATTTTTGGTTCAAGCCATCCTCCTGCCTTAGCCTGTAAAGTTACTAGGATTCCTGAGCACAGCCACCTGCCTGGCTCAGCTTATTTTGGTAGTAAGTGAGTTATCTACTAAAAGGTTTTTTTTTTTTTTTCCAGAACAGAAAAAAATATATTTGGTTCTAAAATCTATATTGAATTCACTTCCATTCCAATATTGACAATGCCCACAGTGATGTTGGCTCTTCAAATTTTTTATTTCTATGTATACACATCACTATAATGGGATAAGTTACAAAATTCTTGATGTCAGAAATCTGCATTGGCTTGGTGCACTAATACAATCATCAGCAATTTTCATTAAAATATGTATGTATGGGCGCTCACAAACACACATACAGATTCACTCACCCAATACAATGCTGTAAACTGTGATGGAAAAATAACCTATTACCAGATTCTGAGAAAATTTTCCATATATGAGGCCAATGGATCGGGTCCAAGAAACTATTGGCCAGGTATATTTAAAATCTTCATAATACAATGGCAACAATTAAAAATTTATTCCATATTTCCCCCCACTATATGTTATGTAACTGAAAGATCCATGATTTATACAACCACGTTTTTCAGCTGCACTCTATACTAAATGGTATTTTTAGTATATCTTAAATTGTATAACATGCATACAGTCTATTGCTATTCTTCATATTTTGTTTAAATATGGTTATACTTTTGCCTGTATTGTTTTAAATACTATGACCTAGTAATAGCTATTAGTGTACACGCTGTGGCAGACATACCCAAAGCTGACTCACAATAAGTTATGGCCTTGTATAATTCCTTCCCCTTGAATGTGGGTAGAACCTGTGACTTACTTTTAACCAGTAGAATATGTCAGAGGTAGTGGGATGACAATTTCTTGATTACATTACTTTATATGACAAGGAATTGCACTCACCATGTTATACTATATATAACTTTGTCTTAGCTTTAGATTGGAGAGTGACATTCTTCTGCTGACCTTGACTGGCCACATGCCAGAGAGTTGTGGTTATCTCTATGATCTGAGAGTGGACTCTATCTGACAGGAAGAAGCTGAGTACTTCAGTCATACAATGAAAACAGAATTAAATCCTGACACGGTGGCTCATGCCTGTAATCTTAGCATTTTGGGAGGCCAGATGAGCAGATCACTTGAGGTCAGGAGTTCGAGATCAGACTCACCAACATGGCGAAACCCTGACTCTACTAAAAATATAAAAATTAGCTTGCTGTGATGGCTGGCACCAGAAATACTAGCTACTCAGGAGGCTGAGGCAGGAGAATTGCTTGAACCCCTGAGGCGAAGTTTGCAGTAAGCTGAGATCACACCGCTGTACTCCAGCCTAAGCAACAGAACAAGATTCCATCTCAAAAAAGTAAAATAATAAAATAAAATAAAAAGGAATTAATTACATCAAAAACCTAAATGAGCTTGGAAGTGGATTCTTTCCCTATCAAGCCTTTAGATGAAAAGGTAGTCTGACTGACAACTTGATTTCAAGACCCTGAGTAGGATTCTCCTAGGTCTTTCCCAGAATGCTGAACAAACAAGCTGTAAGAGAATAAGGTTGTCTTGTATTAAGCTGTCTTTGGTCAAATTTTGAGCAGCAATAGAAAACTAATGAGGATATCTATACATCCCACTTTTTGAAGGGTGTGGAATTCCAGATGCACTTTTCCAGATGACTCAGAGTTATTTTGCTAGTTTCTCACAAACATTTGACTATTTTCATTGGGAGCATATTAAAAGTATAAATTATTTTTCAGTGACTATGCATTTTTACATAAATATATAGTTGTTTTAAAATTCTAAAACACTATTCCCTTGATTCTACTGATTTTTTGATATCAAAAATATCAAAAAATGTATTTTGTCCTTGATCCAAATGATTGTGATGTTTCTATATGAATATATTAAACTTATTTACAATTTCAATTTACTAGCATTAAATAATCATGGGAATCCAAAAAAATCATGTTGTATAACTGCTGAATATAAAGTCAAAATTAATTTATCCATATTTTATTTTACTGCTTCTCTATCTTGTGAATAATATTGGTACATACTATCATTTCCTTGATGATAGATAGACTTGGTGAGTTTGGGTACATTTCTCTTTTATGAGACTGGGTCTTGTTCTGTTGCCCAGGCTGTAGTGCAGCAGCGCAATTGCAGCTCACTGCAGTCTTGACATTTTAGGCTCAAGTGATCCTCCCACTTCAGCCTCTTGAGTAGCTGGGACCACAAATGCATGCCAATGCACCTGGCTAATTTTTTTTTTTTTTTGTAGAGGCAGGATCTGGCTAGGTTGCCTATGCTGGTCTCAAACTCCTGAGCTCAAGTGATCCTACTGTCTCAACCTCCCAAAGTGCTGAGATTACAGATGAGAGCCACCATGAGCAACAGTAGTTTTTGTATTGAATTGATAAGTCAACATTTTTTTCATACCAAGGCACAGCTACCATAGCATGACAGTTAAATTTTTAGAGTGACTTGCTAAAAATTACCTTTAAATTACCTAATTCTGCTGCTTTTCTTAAAGAAAATTTAATTTTCTCTATTTTATTTGTTTATTTTTATTACACTTTACATTCTGGGGTGCATGTGCAGAATGTGCAGGTTTGTAATGTTACATAGGTATACACATGCCATGGTGGTTTGCTGCATCCATCCCCCTGTCACCTACATTAGGTATTTCTCCTAATGTTACCCCTCCCCAATCCCCCCACCCCCTGCTATCCCTCCCTTAGTCTCCCCACTCCCCAACAGGCCCTAGTGTGTTATGTTTCCCTCCCTGTGTCCATGCGTTTTCATGCTTTAGCATCCATTTATGAGTAAGAACATGCAGTGTTTGGTTTTCTGTTCTTGTGTCAGTTTGCTGAGAATGATGGTTTCCAGCTTCATCCATGCCCCAAAAAGGACATGAACTCATCCTTTTTATTGCTGCATAGTATTCAATGGTGTATATGTGCCAAATTTTTTAAAAATTTTAATTAATTAATTAATTTATTTATTCATTATACTTTAAGTTCCAGGGTACATATACAGATTGTGTGTTTTGTTACATAGATATACAGGTGCCATGGTAGTGGTTTGCTGCATCCCTCACCCCATCATCTACATTAGGTATTTCTCCTAATGCTATCCCTCCCCAATCCCCCTGAGCACTGCTATTTCTCCCCAAGCCCCCCACTCTCCCAGGCCCCAGTGTGTGATATTCCTCTCCCTGTGTCCATGTGTTCTCATTGCTCAACATCCACTTATGAGTGAGAACACACGACATTAGGATTTCTCTTCTTGCGTCAGTTTGATGATAATGATGGTTTCCAGTTTCATTAATGTCCCTGCAAAGGACATGAACTCATTCTTTTTTATGGCTACATAGCGTTCCATGGTGTAGAGCCACATTTTCTTTATCCAGTCTATCACTAATGGGTCAACAAACATATGAAAAAAAGCTCATCATCACTGATCATTAGAGAAATGCAAGTCTATTTTATATTTGTTGGCTTGTTTTTCTGAAGACATTTGATTAATTGCTATTTATATAAAAATGTTTGCTTCATGGAGAATGTCAACTATAGTAGAATAGTTACAAATTTCAATCTTGTCATTCATTTTAAATCTTTTCCATATCTGAGAATATGTTGTCTTCCTTGTGTATAATTTATATAGTTTGGTCTTTTTTCATTTTTCATTTGAATACTTTTAGACTCTCTCTCTCTCTCTCTCTATCTCTCTCTCTTTGTGTGTGCATGTGCATTTAAGAAGCAGAGCTCAAAGTAGTTTTTAGTCATTTCTCTTGATTTCGTGTTTTCTAATGTATCTCTATTAATTGCTTATTATTTGCTTATTTGTTTATAATGATTAGTTGCACTTTTAATTTATATTTAACATTATGAATGCTTAACACATTGAGTAAAAGAAAGATTCTTGATTTTTAGGTAATTTTCATTAATCTCATGTTTTATTGCATTGTATTTTAAGCATGTTGTTTCATCTATCATGATTTGTAAGTTTTATTTGACAATGCCAATATGTTTAAAGATGCAGATTTCTTTTAATATATTTACTTTGGAATGGGATGAACCATTTCTGTCTATAAAAATGATACTTTTTAAATAATTTTTTATTCCTATTTGAATTTTAACCACACATTAATCTTCCAATTACCTTTTCCTCTGGCATATTATTAACGTGTTTGTACTCTACATTTTTTTCTTTCAAATGAGTTATTTAGTCATGTTTTTGTATTCTTGTAATTTACCCTTTGATTTATTTGATTTGCACTTTATGTAACAAATGACTATTTTACATAATTTCTTCTTTTTACTCAGAATGGCTACGATTATTCTAGAACTTTTGTGGTTCCATATAAATTTTAGGATTTTTTTTTACTTCTGTCAAAAATTTCATTGGTATTTTTATAGGAATTGCTTTGAATCCATAGGTTGCTTCAGATAGTATGGACATTTAAATAGTATTGATTTTCCAATCCATGAACATGGAATACCTTACTATTTTTGTGTAGCTCCTTCAATTTCTTTCAATTCTTATTGTTTTATAGTTTTCACTGTAGATATCTTTCACTTCTTTAGTTAGGTTTATTCCTAGGTATTTTATTTTAGCTAATGTAATTGAGATTACTTTACTTATTTTTCAGATTGTTTACTGTTGACATGTAGAAGAGCTACTGGTTTTTGTATGTTAATTTTGTATTCTGCAACTTTATTGAATTGATTTATTAGGACTAATAGTTTTTAGGAGTCATTAGGTTTTCTAAATAAAAGATTATATCATCTGTAAATAAGTGTAATTTGACTTTTTTTTTTCCAATTTAGATACCGTTTATTTTTTTTCTCTTGTTTAATTGTTCTGCTTAGGACTGTTAGAACTATGTTGAGTTAAAGTGATGAAAGTGGACATCCTTGACTGGTTAAGACTTTCAGTCTCTTCCCATTAAATGTAAAACTAGCTATGTATTTGTCACATATTGCTTTTATTGTATTGAGGTTCTATACCTATTTTTTTAAAAGTATTTTTCGCCAGGCGTGGTGGCTCATGCCTGTAATCCCAGCACTTTGGGAGGCCGAGGCAGGCAGATCACGAGGTCAAGAGATCGAGACCATCCTGGCCAACATGGTGAAACCCCGTCTCTACTAAAAATACAAAAAAAATTAGCTGGGCGTGGTGGCAGGTGCCTGTGGTCCCAGCTACTTGGGAGGCTGAGGCAGGAGAATTGCTTGAACCTGGGAGGTGGAGGTTGCAGTGAGCCAAGATTGTGCCACTGCACTCCAGCGTGGTGCCTGGTGATGGAATGAGACTCTGCCTCAAAAAAAAAAAAAAAAAAAAAAAAAGTATTTTTCATGAAGGATGTTGAATTTCATCAAATGCTTTTTTTTTGTATCTATTGAAAGTATCCTGTTTTTTTTGTCATTCATTCTACTGATGTGATATATCACATGTATTTAATTGTGTATGTTGAACCATCTTTGCATCCCTTGGATGACTTTCACTTGACCAAATAGAATTCTTCCTTGTTGTTTAACCTTTAGCAAATTACATACTACACTGTACTTCAGTTTCTTCATCTGTAAAATGGCCTTTAATGGTTATATCTACTTCATAAGGTTGTTATGAGGTTTAAAATAGTTGTATAGTCATGTGCCACATAATGACATTTTTGTCAATGTCTGACCACATACCTGACAGTGGTCCATAAAATTGAAATAGAGATGAAAAATTACTATTGCTTAGTGACATTATAGCTGTCACTACATTATTCAGTATAGTAACATGCTACCCAGGTTTTCAACCTAGGAGCAATAGACTATACCATATAGGCACAGTGTAGTAGGCTATACCATGTAAGTTTATGTAAATGCATTCTACAGTGTTCCCACAGCAACAAAATTGCCTACGGATGCATCTCTTAGAAAGTATCCCCATCATTAGGTGATACATAGCTGTATACGTAGCATGTTTAGAGAACTGCCTGCTATATACTAGGTGCCCTTTGTTATCAGCCATTAATAATAAAAATTAATCTTATTATTAAACCTATTAGTTTTTCCGATTATACTCTTTGATCAGAAATGACTTAACATCCACATTACAGACTCAGGATTCCTCATAAGTCACAGTCTTCTATGCAGTCTCATCTATGAATTTGTTGCTTCTCTTTATTCTTATTATAATATCAATAGGTAAAAACTCTGAATATTTCTTTCAGCCATATTTTCCTCTTGAGTTTCTTATTTGACACTTACTGTGGAGAGAAAGAAGGGTTCAATGGAAATAGAAAAGAAATGTCCAGAATTCACTTTTTATTTAACTAAAGTCTGTAGATATATTCTAGTTTACAACAGAGTAAAATTGTTAAACTATAGAATAGGAATAAAGCTTCCTTAAAATATACATATTCAGACTGGTGTTCATAAATCTCAGCATGTACTTGAGTTGCCCTCATACAGTATAGTCTAGCTCTCCTTAATAGTTCTATTTTTTTAACAGTATCTCCAGAACTTGTTTGTTTATCTTTGGTAGTCTGCTAACCATACTCCCGATTTGATTGGGACAATCTGTGCTTGCGTCTATTGTCCTGTTGTGATTAAAAGAGACTCTTTTCTCTTTTAAAACTGTTTGAGTTTGGACTATATTTATTTGGTCACCCTAGTCAAAGGCAAATTTTCAGATCATTAACTTCCAACTCACTCAAAACTGATCAGGAAGGAGCAAATACGGTTTTATCATATTTCTCCTTGCTGCTATTTTTTAAAATTTACTTTTTTGTCCTCTGTAACTTTTGAGCCAATGCCATTTTCCTATCTCACCACAATCTCATCTGCCAACTTTCTGAGAGTTCTTTCCTTTATCTACCAAGAAATAACACTGGAATTGAAAATGTAGTTTTACAGATATGTACATATTTTAAAACACATTAATTAATATTGGCAATATTTTGCCCTAATGTGGTTAGAGTTTAATTCTTGCAATATTCTTGAAACAGTCTTGCAAATATTTTTTCTTAGAAACCAATTACTGTGGTTTGACGCTGTCACTTAACAATTTTTATATTTAGAGTTATATATCTACAAATTTTGAGATTTAGAATTTTTCCTATTTGATATATTTGGCATACTTGCTATACATTTGAAAAATTAATTTATAATGATGATATGAATTATATTTTAAGATGAATTTGTTAATTCATTTTATGATGTTGTCACAGAAAATATTAGAAATAAGAAATTTCTACCTGAGAAATAGTAGTACTCAGGAATAATTGAAACAAGGCACTGATGGCAGTATGAAACAGGTTAGAAGTTTTGTTAGTAAAGAATCTACATTTTATAATAATTATTTTTAATATTTAAAAATAACTGGAGAATAATATTATAAAAAGTTGACAAAATGCCACTGAAATAGATAGAAAACCTTAACACTACTGAATTTAAAAAAGAAAAAACTAGTACTAATAACACAAAATGGGAAAGACACTTGATTTTGTAGCCAGTAATTCTGCTGAATACTTGCAGAACTGATTTTAAGAGAAAAATTATGCCTGGAAACCAAGTAGCTCCTCCAGAGGCAGATAAGCAACCTCATCAAGCAGCTCCCTGAGTTCAGAGCCAGGTCATACCACAAAGATGGGAAAAAACCAGCACAAAAAAGATGAAACCATCAAAGGCCAGAATGCCTCTTCTCCTTCAAGGGATCACAACTCCTCATCAACACGGGAACACAACATGACCAAGAAAGAGTGCAACAAATTGACAGAAACAGGCTTCAGAAGGTGGGTAATAACAAACTTTTCTGAGCTAAAGGAACAAGTTCTAACCCAATGCAAAGAAACTAAAAACCTTGAAAAAAGATTAGATGAACTGCTAAGTAGAATAACCAGCTTAGAAAAGAATATAAATGACTTGATGGAGCTGAAAAATACAGCATGGGAACTATGGGAAGCAAACAAAAGTTTTATAGCCAAATCAATCAAGCAGAAGAAAGGCTATTAGAGATTGAAGATCAACTCAATTAAATAAAAAGAGATGGCAAGACAAGAGAAGAAAGAGTGAAAAGAAATAAAGCCTTCAAGAAATATAGGATTATGTGATAAGACCTACTCTACGCTTGATCGGTATACCTGAATGTGACAGGGAGAATGAATCCATGCTGGAAAATACTCTCCAGGATATTATCCAGGAGAACTTCCCTAGCCTAGCAAGGCAGTCCAACATTCAAATCCAAGAAATACAGAGAACTCCCCAAAAATATTCCTCAAGAAGAGCAACCCCAGGGCACATAATCATCAGATTCACCAGGGTTGAAAGGAAGGAAAAATGGTAAGGGCAACCAGAGAGAATGGACAGATTACCCACAGAGGGAAGTCCATCAGACTCACAGTGGATCTCTTGGCAGAAGCCCTACAAGACAGAAGACAGTGGGGGTCAATATTCAGCACCCTTAAAGAAAAGAACTTTCAACCCAGAATCTCATATCCAGCCAAACTAAGCTTCATAAGTGAAGGAGAAAGAAAATCCTTTACAGATAAGCAATTGCTGAGAGATTTCATCACCACCAGACATGCCTTACAAGAGCTCCTGAAAGAAACACTAAACAAGGAAAGGAACAAGTACCAGCCACTGCAAAAGCACACCAAATGGCAAAGACCAAAAATGCAATGAAGAAACTGAGTCAACTAATAGGCAAGAAAACCATCCAGTAACAAAATGGCAGGATCAAATTCACACATAGCAATAGTAACATTGAATGTAAATGGCCTAAATGCCCCAATCAAAAGACCCAGACTGGCAAAGTGGATAAAAGTCAAGACCCGTCAGTGTGCTGTATTCAGGAGGCCCATCTCACGTACAAAGACACACATAGACTCAAAATAAAGGGATAGAAGAAGATTTGCCAAGCAAATGGAGAACAAAAACAAGCAGGGGTTGCAATCCTAGTCTCTGGTAAAATGGACTTCAAACCAACAAAGATCAAAAGAGACAAAGAAAGATATTACATAATGGTAAAAGGATCAATCCAACAAGAAGAACTAACTATCCTAAATATATATGCACCCAACACATGAGCAGCCAGATACGTAAAGCAAGTTCTTAATGACCTAAAAGGAGATTTAGACTCCTACACAATAATAGTGGGAGACTTCAACACTCCACTGTCTATATTAGACAGATCAACAAGACAGAAAATTAACAAGGACATCCAGCACTTGAATGCAGAGCTGGACCAAGCAGACATGATAGACATATACAGAACACTCCATCCCAAATCCACAGAATATACATTCATCTCAGCACTACATTGCACTTACTCTAAAATTGACCACATAACTGGAAGCAAATCACTTCTCAGCAAATGCAAAAGAATGGAAATCATAACAGTCTCTCAGACCACAGCACAAACAGATTAGAACTCAGGATTAAGAAACTAACTTAAATCTGTACAACTACTTGGAAACTGAACAACTTTCTTCTGAGTGTTGACTGGATAAACAATTAAATGAAAGCAGAAATAAAGATGTTCTTCGAGACCAATCAGATAGAAGACACAACTTAGTAGAATCTCTCGGACACCTTTAAAGCAGTGTTGAGAGGGAAATTTATAACAATAAACACCCACATGAGAAGAAAGGAAAGATCTAAAATTGACACCCTATCATCAAAATTGAAAGAGCTAGAGTAGCAAGATCAAAAAAACTCAAAAGCTAGCAGAAGACAAGAAATAACTAAGATCAGAGCAGAAATGAAGGAGACAGAGACACAAAAAATCCTTCAAAAAATCAGTAAATCAGAAGCTGGTTTTTTTTTTTAAGATCAACAAAATAGACCACTAGCCAGATGAATAAAAAAGAAAAGAGAGAAGAATCAAATAGATGCAATAAAAAATGACAAAGGGGATATCACCACTGATTCCACAGAAATACAATCTACAATCAAAGATTACTACAAATATCTGTATGCACAGAAACCAGTAAACCTGGAAGAAATGGATAAATTCCTGGACACTTGCACTCTACCAAGACTAAACCAAGAAGAAGTTGAAATCCTGAATAGACCAATAACAAGGGTTGAAGTTGTGGTAGCAATCAATAGCCTACCAACCAAAAAAAGTCCAGGTCCAGACAGGTTCACAGCCAAATTATACCAGAGGTACAAAGAGGAGCTGGTTCCATTCCTTCTGAAACTAAACCAAACAATACATAAAGAGGGAATCCTCCCTAACCCATTCTGTGAGACAAACATCATCCTGATACCAAAACCAGGCAGGGACTCAACTAAAAAAGAAAACTTGAGGCCAATATCCATGATGAACATTGACACAAAAATCTTCAATAAAATATGGGCAAATTGAATGCAACAGCAGATCAAAAAGCTTATTCATCCCAATCAAGTAGGCTTCATCCTAGGGACACAAGGCTGGTTCGGCATACGCAAGTCCATAAACATAATCGATCACATAAACAGAACCAAAACAAAAACCACATGATTATCTCAATAGATGAAGAGAAGGCCTTCGACAAAATTCAACAGCCCTTGATGCTAAAAACTCTCAATAAACTAGGTATGGATGTAACATATCATAAAATAATAAAAGCTATTTGTGACAAATCTACAGCCAATATCATACTGAATGGGTAAAAGCTGGAAGCATTCCCTTTGAAATCAGGCATGAGACAAGGATGCCCTCTCTCACCACTCATATTCAATATAGGATTGGAAGTTCTAGCCAGAGCAATCAGGCAAGAAAAAGAAATAAAGAGTATTCAATTAGGAAAGAAGGAAGTTAAACTGTCTCTATTTGCAGACGGCATGAGTGTACATTTGGAAGAGCCTGTCATCTCAGCCCAAAATCTCCTCAAACTCATAAGCAACTTCAGCAAAATCTCAGGATAAAAAATCAATGTGCAGAAATCACAGCATTCCTATATACCAAAAACAGACAAACAGAGAGCCAAATCAAGAGTGAACTCCCATTCACAATTGCTACAAAGAGAATAAAATACCTAGGAATACAACTAACAAAGGATATAAAGGACCTCTTCAAGGAGAACTACAAACCACTGCTCAACGAAATAAGAGAGGACACAAACAGATTGAAAAATATTCCATGCTCATGGTAAGGAAGAATCAATATTGTGAAAATAGCCATACTGCCCAAAGTAATTTATAGATTCAATGCTATCCCCATCAAACTACCAATGACCTTCTTCACAGAACTGGAAGAAACTACTTTAAACTTCACACGGAACCACAAGAGAGCCCGCATAGCTAAGACAATCCTAGGCAAAAAAGAAAAACAAAACAAAACAAAACAAAAAAAACACAAAGCCAGAGGCATCACACTGCCAGACTTGAAACTATACTACAAGGCAAAAGTAATCAAAACAGCATGGTACTGGTACCGAACAGAGACTTAGAACAATGGACCAGAACAGAGGCCTCAGAAGCAACACCACACATCTACAACCATTTGATCTTTGACAAACCTGACAAAAACAAGCAATGGGGAAAGGACTCCATGTTTAATAAATGTTGTTGGGAAAACAGGCTAGCAGTGTGCAGAAAGCAGAAACTGAACCCCTTCCTGTCACGTTACATTAAAATTAACTCCAGATGGATTAAAGATTTAAGCATAAAACCTAACATCATAAAAACTCTAGACGAAAATGTAGATAAAACCATCCAGGACATAGACACAGGCAAGGACTTCATGACTAAAATACCAAAAGCAATGACAATAAAAGCCAAGATAGACAAATGGGACCTAATTAAACTTCAGCACTTCCATACAGCAAAAGAAACAATCCTTAGAGTGAAATGACAACCAACAGAATGGGAAAAAGTTTTGCAATCAACCCATCTGACAAAGGGCTAATATCCAGAATCTACAAAGAACTAAAACAGATATACAAGAAAAAAACAAACAAACCCATTCAAAAGTGGGCAAAGGATATGAACAGACACTCTTCAAAAGAAGACATATATGATGCCAACAAACATAGGAAAAAATGTTCATTGCCACTGGTAATTAGAGAAATGCAAATCAAAACCACATTGAGATATCATCTCACGCAAATTAGAATGGTGATCATTAAAAATTCTGGAGACAACAGATGCTGGAGAGGATGTGGAGAAATAGGAACACTCTTACACTGTTGGTGGGAGTGTAAATTAGCTCAACCATTGTGGAAGACAGTGTGGCAATTTCTCAAGGATCTAGAAATAGAAATTCCATTTGACCCAGCAATCTCATTACTGGGTATATACCCAAAAGACTATAAATCATTCTATTGTAAAGACATGTGCACAAGTATGTTCATTGCAGCCCTGTGTACAATAGCAAAGACCTGGAACCAACACAAATGCCCATCAATGATAAACTGGACCAAGAAAATGTGGCACATATACACCATGAAATACTATGCAGCCATAAAAATTGATGAGTTTATGTCCTTTGTAGGGACTTGGATGAATCTGGAAACTGTCATTCTCAGCAAACTGACACAAGGACAGAAAACCAAACATAGCATGTTCTCACTCATAGGTGGGTGCTGAAAAATGAGAACATGTGGACTCAAGGAGAGGAGTATCACACACTAGGGGTAGTGGAGGGGGGCTAGGGGAGGGACAGCATGGCAGGGGGAGGGTGGGGAGGGATAATATGGGGAGAAATGCCCAATGTAGATGAAGGGGGAATAGAGGCAGCAAACCACCTGGTTATGTATGTATCTATGCAACAACCCTTCATGACCTGCACATGTACCCCAGAACCTAAAGTAAAATTTAAAAAGATTTAAAAAAAAGAATGATGTACTGACCCATGATACAACATGGATGAACCTTTAAAACATTATGCTAAATAAAAGAAGCCAGATGCCAAAAGCCACATATTTTATGATTCTATTTATACAGAATCATATAAACGGAATCTGAAAGAACCCAGAACAGGAAATTCTACCAAGTCAGAAAGCAGTTTAGTGGTTGCTCGGGGGTGAGGATAGGAGAAGGAGGGAGTGGCCACTAAATGGGGACAGGGTTTCTTCTTGAGGTGGTGAAATATTCTGGAATTAGACAGTGGTAATGGCCACATGACATTGTGAATGTACTCAATGCTGCTGAACCATACACTTTAAAATCATTACAATAATGTCATGAATTTTATGTGTATTTCATCTTTCTTTCTTTCTTTTTTTTCTTTTTTTTTTTGAGATGTGGTCTCACTCTATCACCCAGGCTGGAGTGCAGTGGCACAATCATAGTTCACTGCACACTCAAACTCCTGGGCTCAGGTAATCCATAATCCACCCACTTCAACCTCCTGAGTAGTGGGACTACAGGCATGCACCACCATGCTCAGGTAATTTTTTTTTTTTTTTTTCAATGAGACAGGGTTTTGCTTGGTCACCCAGGCTGGAATGCAGTGGCACAATCACAACTTAAGGCAGCCTCCATCTCCCAGGCTCATGCAATTCTCCTGCCTTAGTCTCCCAAGTGGCTGGGACTGCAGGCATGTGCCATCACACCTGGCTGATTTTTGTATTTTTGGTAGAGACAGGGTTTCAGCATGTTGGCCAGGCTGGTCTCAGACTCCTGACCTCAGATGATCCTCCTACCTCAGCCTCCCAAAGAACTGGGATTACAATGATCACATTTAAAATGAAACAAAACAACAATAACAACAACAACAACAACAAAAAACCAGTATGACTGCCTGGGAAGAGTGGCTAGAAAACCAGAGTAAGGGGATCTCAAACGACCAGCGGACCTGCGAGGCCAGCTGGGCCACCCTCTGCATCTAACTAAGGCTGAGCCCAGCCCCTGCAGTGGGAGTGACAGATTCTGGGCCCAGGCCAGAGCTTTTTAACATTCTCAGACCCCTCCCCACTCGTCTCCCTTAAGTACCTGTCAACTCAATTTAGTCTCGTGAAGTCTCAACCAAAGAATCCAGTGTCACCAAGATGATGTCAATCAAGGAAAAAGATCAATCCTGACCATTGGGCCATGACAGCTGACCTTTGATGAAAGCAGAGAGTTGCAAAAGGAATCAGATTAAAGATGTTTAACTAATGGTGCCTGGAGCTGCTTCCCAAAAATGCCATTTGGAAAATCTGAAGGAGAGAAATGATCCTCAGCCCAGACAGCAAGCCATGACCTTCTTAGACTGAAGAGGAGCTGCTTGCCAAGGGCCAAGATTTGTGTGATGTACTCTGTTTACAAAGGAGATGTAATCACATCTCACTTGACATTTAGTAGAAACAGTCCTGCATCCCAGGAATGAAAGCCTCAAGAACAAAGTGGTTAGTGGCTGCTGCACACACACATACAACATACACATTTGTCTTGAATTTGGGCCACCCAAACATCAAGTTTGGGAATGCCCCTGCTTATGAGGCTTAGTGGAACGCGCAACTTGCGCGCTATTGCAGATGCTAAGATGCCAGTTACTCGGTTTCCCATCCTCTCCTGCAGCTGAGGCAGGGGATTGTCATGGGCTCTGCCCACCAAATACACTCAAGCTGGCCTTTGGATTTGGAACCAGAGACACAAAGAAGCTAGTGTCCCCTTAGTGGCAGTGGCAGCAAAACTTCCTGGTGTGGTAGGGGCAGTTGAGTGAGCCACAGTCTCCAGTCATCAGATGAGGGCTGCGATGAAGTCAAGGGCTTGCTTCTGCCTTCGTAGCGCCAAGCAGAATTCCGTAGCTCACCTGTGAGCACTTAATAGAGCTGCTTAAATCAGCAAAAGTTGGCTTCTGTAGACTTCAATTAAGAATGCAACTCCCAGGTGTGGTGGCTCAGGCCTGTAATCTCAGCACTTTCGGAGGTGGAGGCAGGCAGATCACTTAAGCCCAGAGGTTTGAGACTAGCTTGGGCAACATGATGATACCCCATCTCTACAAGAGATACAAAGATTAGCAGTGGGTGGTGGCGCAGGCCTGTAGTCCCAGCTACTCGGGGGCTGAGATGGGAGGATTGCGGGAGCCTGGGAGGTGGAGGTTGCAGTGAGTTGAGAATGCACTCTAGCCTGGGTGACAGAACAAGACCCAGTCTCAGAAACAAACAAAAAAACTGGCTCACTCCTTAAAATAAATAAATAAATAAATAAAATAAAATAAGAAAAATAATTACTTTTATTTTCTTATTTTGTAGCTTGAAATGACTTCATCATTTAGCCAGGTGATGACTGTTCTTTCATAAGATGCATTCAAAAATAGTAAATCTTACAAATATATCAGAACTAGTAACAGTGTATATAGGCCAAAACATAGCTGTTTCAGCTTTCATGCCTAGCTCTCATAGTTATATGAAATGTGTGGATTCTACTTTAAACAAAAAATGATTAGTATGCATCTACGATTTAGGCTGTAGCAAATAGTAAAAAAATTAAACATTTAAAATTTTAAAATAAAAGAAGATATCAAGGACTATTTTAGGTCAGCAATAGTTGTAAGCATTAAATAAATACAATATTCTCTACCTAGTTACCCATTCCAACTAGACAAGACTCAAAACGACAGAAGGAGGCAAAATCTATATTTGAAGTAAAATATACAGCCCAGGAGAACATCCTGTCAAAATAAGATGACAGATAATTTTTCTTCCACCAAGTAAATGTAGTAATGAGTTTAAATCTGACTGAAATAGGACTATATCCCAAAATAGTTATAAAATCTGTAGCAAGAAATGGGGGCAGCAATAATATTTTATACCTCTACGTGAGGAAAAATTTGATCTACAATGTTATACTAATGAACTACTAAATCTATCTCTTATTTTTAAAGTACTAATTATATAGAAATATATTCTGCAGACTTACAGTCTACAAAAGACAGAAATTAATATAAAAAGAAACACTAAATAATAATATAAAATAATTGTTTGCATATATAAGTTATATATATATATATATATATATATATATATGTCCTTTTAAAATCTCTTCCTATTTGAAGTTTCTAGAGTTCTTCATATATTTATCAAGAAAAGGCATTCTCAATTTAGAAGGGCCTATGCAATTACCATCTATAGGAGATACCTTCTTAAAATATAACATTCCCAATATTTTTAGTAGAATGTTAATAATTATCATTTGGGACAATCAGCATCATTTACTTATTGTTGGGATTTTGGGCAAACCTTAATAAAAACAAAATTATTATTATTTTCTCTTTGATAAGTAATAAGCTCACATTATTGAGTGAGCTACATTACAGTCATCATAATGTCTTAGCTATAAAAATAATTCTGGAGATTGAATTTTTACTTATTGTTTGATTTTCAGCAAATTACAAATTGAGTTTGTTTGGTATTCACCCAATTTCTTTTTAACAGGCACCTAGTTGAGCTTTTATCCAGGAAAAACAAAGGAAATATTTATCTTCGTCTATTTGCATCCTGTTCCTTAATTGTGCCAGTTCTGTCTCATCATTGTTCTCTTCTATAGTCTATGTTGATCTGTGTTCATTCATCTTGGAATGACCCTCTCTTTCTATTAGGTTTGATAACTTAGCTATCGAGTTTTCAGTGTCTCAGGCTGTAATTGCTCAATGTTTTTAAATATCGCGTATAGAGTTGTGTGTGTTTGTGTGTGTTTTGTTTGCTTTGGTTTTCTTTCTTCTTTTTCTTTTTTTTTAGAAATAGCTTATTTTTTGTGAAACAGACTTGTGAAAAATGCTGGAGGTTAGAAAGATGCAGGCTGTCAACCAACATGTGCATTTTAATTATGTGTTGCAGCTGTTTGGGAATGTATTAATCTCTAGGCTTCATCATTGTGTGAAGGCTAACTAATTTGGCTTTTTTTTTTTTTTCAGAGAAGACAATTTTTGACCTGAGTAATATTTAAAGTCTTCATCTACTGTGAAAAATAAAACAACAATAAAGTCCAATGGACATTTTAATAACTTACTATGTCAAATTGTCCCTTTAATGTTGTAACATGTGACATTAATAAATTCATTCACATTTAGATGTCAAGAAAAGTAGGGTCTTTCTGTGATTAATATGTTTGCTATAATTAACCCCTGGAAGGAAAATTCGTCAGTCAAGAACACAAGATCAGAATGAATAAACTGCCACTTTTCTTATGTGTTCACTAATTTCAAAAACCATTAATTGTAAATTGAATATATGATAGCATTTATTCATGTATTATTTCTAATCCCAGTAACACTTTTGCAAAATTTTGATTACTCTTGTATTATATATAAGGGGACTGAGGGCCAGAGTGATTAAATCACTTCACATCCCTAATTGAGCCAATAAATTATGATTAACCAGCTTGTATCAGGCATGTTGCTAGATGCTAGGTATGTGGTAGTGAAATGAACTGGCATTGCCCTTGCCCCTGTAGAGCTTAAAGGGCAATAGAATGCTTGGCAGCATCAACAAAACTGAGTTCACTCTCGCCTTGCTCTTTTCTAATTCAGTTCTATTTGCTAGTTTTACGCCACTTTCTAGCTCTATGTAATTTACCACGTGGCAAAGTTTCTTAAGTTTGAAACCATTAGTTATCTCATCTATAAAATATGTATTTCATTATAGTTTCTTTGTGAGGTTTGGCTGAGTTAATAAGTGTCGTTTTTAGCAAGTGACTGGTACATTGTGTTGCTTAATTTAAAAAGAAAATTATGTAAATGTATCTTATACCATTTCAGAGGCCATGGAACCTATCTTGTTGCTCAGTCCTGTTGGATTTTTATTTCTAACGTCACATTACGTTCCAAGATGGATCATAAAGCCCCAACATTCCATCTATATTTCATTCAGCCAGAAAAATGTAAGAATGTCATGGTCTCTAATGATAAGAATATCACAAATGTCATAAGACACTTCCAATAAACCTTATTAGTCAGAAGTTAGCTGTGTCTTTTACCTAATTGAAGGTAGGCTGATAAATACAGTCTTGGTTACACCAAAACTGAGAAAATGTTTGATCCTACTTACAAGTCTACCACTCAGTATGCCATAGTTTAATAGATGCTGACAGGAGACATGAGACTCCAGAAAAAAGCCAGAGGACTTTATTATTCACAGTAGAGCAAGCATTATGAATTATATATGTCTATCAGTTTTCCTTGTTCCCCAACTCCCTGGGGCACACACATATGTGGGCCCACATGGATGCCATATACACAGTGGGTCTGTGTCACAATTGAGGAAATCTAAGGTTAGAAAATTCCCAACCTTACAAGGAAATTCCTAACAAACCTGCCAAAATGTTGGCCCAGACTAAGTTACTATTTGTATTATCTGCTTAGGAAAAGTATCTAACCTCTGACCTGGAGAGAAAGCCTATCTATATTTCCCAAGGCTATTTGCTATGTAAATATCTTTGAAATGCTATCCTGGAACAAAAGATGTGCAGAAACATGTGCATGAGAGAACCATGGAGAATTGTCTCATCAGATAGTCCAGGGAATTGTGTGCTTTACTAAAAGTAAGAAAGGTTTGATTAATTCTAAGGAAGGATGAAAAAACAGTTACTGGGAAAAACTGATGGCAAATGCCATGTCCTATTAGGATTTATCGTGAGGTTTAAATCATGTCTCTACAATTCTGTTTCAGAGAAACTGATCCTGTCATTGCACGTATTCCCAGTCTTTGCATGTATTCCTACTTCCACATCAGTCTTTATTCATTTTCCTAATCTGGAATTTTACTCTAAGGAGCATGAATTGAACACTTGCCAAGCACTCAGCACTACATTTATGTCCAGGAAAATCACAGTAGATGAAATATGGGCTCATCATCTTTCAGTGGCAGTAGAACTTGGTCAACACAATTTGCTCAGTTCCACAATTATACATTATTTTAATTGCAGTCTGTGATTCTGGTCTATTCATGCCTCTGCTTGACTTCTCTCTCATTTGGCTGCTGGCCATTTTGATAGTTAAAATCTACACATTTCATTGCTAACTTCATTTTTAAACTTTATTGATTTTGTCACCTCCTGTGGAAATCCATTCTTATCTGCTCCTGATCAAGCTTTTACAACCCTAGCCCTTTACATGAAGAGCTGAAGCAGCTGTCTATTTGGCATCATATATAGTAAGGAGGGCTCCATTTAGATTATAAAATATTGATTCCTGTGTATTTACTGTACATTTTTCCATGTGTATTTACTGTACAATTTGGATTTCCAATTTAAGATTTATTTTATGGACAAAAAGTCTTACTTCCCATTTAGATTAGGTGTTATAAATTCTGATTCCATGCCTCTCCTTAGGACACATTTTATTGCTTCAATCCTTTCTTGTAGCATATCCTACCGCTTCTGACTACGGTTTCTTCTTTTCTTGCCTGCTAGTGCAGACTCACAGTATCTGTCCTGCTCTCCTTCCCTCAATGATTCATAGTTTTCTGAAGTTTTGAAAGAAAAACCAGCCATGAGGAATAAATAGTTTAAAAGATTCTCTTACCTGCTCCTATTTCATTTCTTTTATCAAAGTTTATACTGTCAAAAAGATAAGCAATATATGACTGTAATATGAATACTTAGTATACAAAAATATAAAGTCAGATTTAATAACATTTTAGAGCAAAACATGCTCTGTTAAATACTTTTTGATAGATATGGAATATGAAAGATATCCAAGTGAAAAATAACCTTAAAGTGATGGGCTGTATGGGAAGATGTGCTATTGGGAGTGTTAAATTCTCCAGGTTTAGGCATGAGCACCTGACATTTTCACTGGGAGGGAAGTGCAACTCCTTCTTTCATCCTTTACCATTAGTCTGAAATATTCCTTCATATAAGTCCCAGAGAAAAGCCAAGAGTTGTATGGGTCATAAGAGGAAATGAAATGGCAAAAGAAATGGAAGGCTTAAATTACTGCTGTAGGAAAGACATGTTATATTTGTTTATGCTAAAATTTCCAAGGTAGTTTTGATGTAGCGTAGATGTGTAAATAAAATAAAATAGGCATATTCATCCGTAAGGGCTTAAATTAGTAATACTGGAGTTAATGCTGGGATTTCCATGTTACTCAGTGGAGGAAGATCTATGTATTTTTGAATAAATGAAGGTTGTCAAGAAGGTTATTATTAATTTTAAAAACTATAGGAATGGGAATTACCTATGACCAACCAGCAGGAAAAAAATGTTTCACTGGGCTT
Source organism: Plecturocebus donacophilus (assembly GCA_004027715.1). Lineage (NCBI taxonomy): Eukaryota > Metazoa > Chordata > Mammalia > Primates > Pitheciidae > Plecturocebus > Plecturocebus donacophilus. Next base: position 4,319 of record PVKP010032882.1, on the reverse strand, counting down.
AAGCAGTGGGAGTCAGGGATTGATCTGACATTTTTATTGATGTGTGCCATTTGCAGATGGGAGAGAGTAAATCACCCAAACATGACTCACTTGGAGAATAACTTACTATCCTTAAACAGATTTTATTTGTTAATAGGCTATAGTTAAAACCAATTGGATCAGGAGAACGTAATGGGTGTGTGATGACTATGTGTTACAGGATCTGTAATACATATTTGGAGAAGAGAGAGATGCAAATTCTCAAAACTGATCCAAGTTACTTCAAATTTTAAATAGAAAAAAAACCCCACCAATTTATTTCTTCTTTAAGACCAGTATTTTTCTTGTTCTAGATGGCCTAATAATATGTCACTTTGATAAGCTTCCTGTATCACTTCTTTCACGTGTACACATGCTCTGCTGAGTGAGGCAACCACAAACTTGATATGCTCCATCTTATGACTCTGAGTATCTGAAGCACTCACAATCACACTAATTTTTGCTTTTATTTAATTTGGCTCAGAATAAGTTCCAGTTAATTTCCCTTTAGGTTTAAGTAAAAAGGACCTGTGTAAGTTTTGGCTGGTTATTATTATTGTCTCTTAAAAATATTATAATTACATTTAAAAAGAACTGATGTATATTAGTATGTCTAATAGAAAACAAGCTAACTCAAACCTTTTTTCTTCTCAATGGAGATATGTTTTGAAGCAAAAATGCTCAGAGCATTGTTCAAATTAAAGTTTAAATTTAATGACACTAAAATAAAAAGTGTACCTTTTATATAGTTTTACCTTATGTTATAGGGCAATTATAATAATTCTGAATATTGAACATTTGTGGTATTATTCAAATTAATAATATTTCCTAAGGTATTATTTTAGCCAAGATTTTAGTATATGTCGCTATGTCTATGCATTTAAGACCTGAGCATATATTATTTACTCTGGGTAACTCATGACGCATTGATTAATTTCTGAATAGTGCAGTCTTTTTATGCATTTAATGTATATTAATTTAAATACTAAACTTCCACATGGCTAAATAAGACCTAATCTTAATCTACAGTTTATCCATGATACCACAGTACTCCATTAAGTACCTAATTATTTCATTGCTAGGGGTGGTCAGGAGGAGATATACAAATTCTTAGCTAAAGGGTAGAAATTAGATCATTCTTTTTATTTACTCATTATTTCTAGTTATTAACAAGTCTCCTCTTTGAAATCCTTTTAGGGTGCACACACAAACAAGTTCATTCTAAATTATATTTAATATACACGATTAATTTAAAATCATTCTCCTCCTGTAGAGAGATTGTGGCAGAGAATAAAAGCCAAATTATTCTCATTTATTGGCATACAACAGCTTGTTCTTGCTGTTGGTACACCAACTCAAGAGGCTTGAAGCAGTGGATATAACTTCTTTTAGACTGCATCAGCAGTCCCCTGTAATCATTCCTAGTTACCCTCTGAGTGGTAACCTCTGTAATTCTCTGACTGATCAAAAGCATCTTCAGCTAAACCCATCCTTGCCAAACTTGTGCTTGAAAGGTTTAAATGCATTGATGACTCCAGTAACATTCCTAGAGCAACTGTTGTAATTATATCTCTTTAATACCTACTAATCATACTGTTATACTTCTAAGCATCTTCATAAAAGAGAAGCTAACGTTTTCTCATAAGATTTATCTGTATAGTGAAAAGCATTGTGTTAGTAGTCCTGTCTATTCAAGTAAGATTTGCTGGAATAAACAATATATGAGTGTCTTCGGTAGTGAAACTTTTTCTTTCTCTGTCTCTGTCTCTTTCTTTCTTTTCCTCTTCTTTTTTCCCCCTCCCTTTTTCTCTCTTTCCCTTCCTTGTTTTCTTTGCTTTTGTCATATAAATAAAAACAAATAAAATAGTAATTCTTCATCCAAACATATTTCTTAAGCATTACCATCACTAGAGACACAATGAATACAATACGGAATTTCCTGTCCATGGTGTAATGAGAGAGAAAAATGAACTAAATAATTATAACACATTAATTTCACCATTCATCAAATGACTCCTAGGTAATAAATTAGGATCTTTTAAGTGTTAATTTTCCAGTTGTATATAAAAAGGAAACTTCTTGTGTGAATAGTAGACTCATAATTCAATAGGGAAACTGTGACAAAAGTATAAAGTTTTGATATCTAAGAATATTTAAAGATAGCACATTTCCTGCATCAAGAGCAGCTATTTTGATTTTGCCAGAGCTGTGTGCCATTCCACAGCACAATCTTCCATTAAATAATCATACTATCTTTTCATCATGTATCAGAGAGATGAGAAGCTTCACTTTCTAAAGCCTGTGATTCATAATGATACTTGGCCTGATAGACAGCCAGCACCAAAATCATACACAAAAGCACCTCCAAAAACCTTTTTTCTACTACTGAAAAATGAGTCGGTCTATTTTCAGAATGTGACTAAAAACACTGGACACTACTTTCATTTTTATATTAATGATATGAATATTAAGTATAATAAGGATGAAACACTGAATTTACCAGGTGTGGTGAGTTATAGCAGGTGTCTGAACAATATATACATTTAGCTTGAATCATCCGCCCTGAAACATTTTCTCATTTCTTTAATAGAAGAGAAAATTTTCTCTTTAGGTAGATACATTATCTTAATTTTCAATTTCACTTTGCCTATTTAGATACAGATATGCTTTCAATACGCTGACAGGTTTTGGAGGACAAAAGCGTATCTTCCCTTTCTTAATTTCTTACAACTTTTAGTATGACATCCATTTCCACAAGGAGAATATTTAATAAAAAACCTATTATTTTGAATTTAAAACTTATAAAGTCAAATATAGCTAAAGGTAAAAAGTCAGCTGTTCCAGACTCCCGGTTAATTTGTGTTCCAACACTTGCTTCTATGGCTTCTTTAGGATTTCAGCACTCACTACACTAGTAAGGCAAAAAATTACAGCATCTGGGCATTCAACAAAGCTCATATGCTGTCATTAAAACTGAACCACCATGTAAATAGGATGTGCCTAGATGATCTTTTTTCCTCAGTGCAAAAATGACATTTTGCCCTGTCTTAAATTTGTTGAGTTGTCTTTATACTATGTAAGTTCTTGCAAATTTATTTGTACAATCATGTAACGATTGACAATATGTACAATCCAGAATTGTATGAGGTGACATATTTTTTTTTCTTTTTCAGGATCAAAACAAACTCAATGCATTGAGTGAAGTGATCTCATTTTTCAATTGAATTAACCATTTTATTATAACTTTATAGAACATAATTTTTGCTCTTCCTTGAACTTTAAGCTTAACCATGTAACCAGTTTCCTTGTGGGCTAGAGGAGAAGGAATCAGTAAAACTGTATATCTGCCAACTCTGTATGAGCTAAATTTCCTTTCCAACTAAAGACAAGCAAAAAGGTCAGGAATACACACCACTTAAAACTAAAATTAGAAAAATGCAACTTAGTAAGAAATGTTCACCCCAGGAATCCTCACATGGTATCAGAAACAAATAATATGATGACTTAGTACCTTTTATATTGGGATAAATAGTAAATTAATCTTTCAGGACTTTTAGTGCAAGACATAAACTAACAGAGAAAGAGAGAGAAGAGAAAGAGGAGAAGTGAATAGATGAAATGAGATGAGAAGAGAAAAGAACTCCTATGCAACAATCCTGCATGATCTGCGCATGTACCACAGAACCTAAAGTACAATATATATATATATGTAAAATTTGTCAAGCTGTCTTTACGCACACACACACACACACACACACATACACACACACACACACACATAAAGAATTATAGGTGTCTGCAAGCCCTACACCTTTGAGCTTTTCAAAGGCATTCACCATTGTTATACTTAACTTCTAAGGTCACTGTCTATCTACTTGGAGGAGACAATCTATTGCATTGCAACACTACAAAAAATTGTATCATGTTGTTCAGAATTCTTATCTTAATGAAATCTTTCTGGCATTTTGACAATTTTGGAAGAAGTTTCATTTCTAAGATGAAATCCCTCAGACTGATTTATGTGCTATTTGCATCACTGAAACATAGGTTCCCCCTCCCCCTTTCCCTTTAGAGTTTAGGCTAACACTGTGACTTGGAGAATCGCTCTCTTTTTAATGTCTGATATATTTTATTTTATTTTTTTGTTGTTGCAGGAATGACTAGCTGGCAATACTATATTCTAATTAAGTGAAATTCCAAAGGCAAACAAATCCATAGCCTGAATGCATGTTTGCTACTTTTGTAATTTATCCATGTTGAATAATCCTCTTGTCAGGATCTGTTTATTTTCTGTTTCCATA
>PVKP010032881.1:0-25524 GCA_004027715.1 Plecturocebus donacophilus | reverse complement strand
AAAGGTAGATATGTTGGGGAAGGGAATTGTGGGTCTTCAGCATGGGGGCCATTTGTGGTTTCATCTGTCCCCATCATAACAGAGCAGTGTGACCTTTGAAGATGTGGCTGTAAACTTTTCCCTGGAGGAATGGAATCTTCTTAATGAGGCTCAGAGATGCCTGTACCGTGACGTGATGCTGGAGACCCTGACACTTACAACCTGCCTGAGTAAGGTACTCATACTTACGTGTGATGTGACTTGTCTTTACCCCTCGCCTTCAACCCTCTTGATAAGAATGGCTCATGCTTGTAATCCCAGCACTTTGGAAGGCTGAGGTGGGTGGATCCCCGAGATCAGGAGTTCAAGACCAGCCTGACCAACATGGTGAAACACTGTCTCTACTAAAAATACAAAAATTAGCTGGACATGGTGGAGTGTCCCTGTAGTCCCAGCTACTCAGGAGGCTGAGGCTGGAAAATCTTGACTACAGCAGGCAGAAGTTGCAGTGAGACGAGATCATGCCACTGCGCTCCAGCCTGGGTGGCAGAGCACGACTCCGTCTAAAAAAAAAGAGTGTCTTTCTCTCATCAGATTTACTCTCCAGTGCTCCTTTCCTTGGGGAGCCCCAACCTGCTTTGTTGCAGGCTCCCAGGGAAAGAGTCAGGGTCCTGAGTCCTAAAGTCACCCTAATGCATCCCACCTTGGCGTCCTCTGCCTGTCTGGGTGACTGTGCAGATCCAAGGCTCCTGTTTGTCTCAGGTTCTGTTTCCTTTAGCTCACATTTTTTTTCAAGCTGTGATGGCATACATGAACCACAGCCTACTCCTGCAATACTCTCCTTCAGATTTTGTTTTGTAATATCTCACCAGGCGCAATGACACTCACCTGTCATCCCAGATATTCAGAGGCTACTTGGAGCCCAGTTGAGGTCGAGCTGGAGAATGTAGCAGATCCTCATCTCTAAAAATAAATAGGAAGGAATTCTTTTTGTAATATTTAGTTTCCTGTGGGATATCAAATGTGCTGGTGACCCCAAAAATGTGGGGTGTGACCAAAAACCTCTAGAGGCTCTATGAGTAAACGGCAAACTGTCCTCACGAAAGCAGAATATCGACACACTGACAAACTACGTCTGCCACCAGGAGTGTTGAGGGCAGTCACGCCCCAGGTCCTGTGCTCCTTGAGGAGCAGCTGAACAAGGGACGCAGTCCCTGTAATAGGTCAAGTAGCTGACCGACAGTCACCCCCCCCTCCCTGTTCACTTAATAAATACGAAGGGCTGTAAAAGCTCAGGGACTTTGTTCACTAGAAGCAAAGAACCCCCTGACCCATTCTTTGAAACAGAACCTTTTTTCTTTAGCTTCAGTTCCTCGTTGGTCTTCCTTCAGGTGGCCCCTGAACAGGGACATGGGATACAGGGACCTGAATGAAGAAGCTCTGCTGGAGCAGAGGTTGTGGAACTGATTAGACGGATGAGGAACCCCGATCTGCTGGCAGTGAATATAAGGTCAGTGCCCTAAAGAGGTACTGGAGGGGGAGGTTTCTGAATCAGGGTAGCATGGGGCAGAATTTGTGTAACGAGGAGCAAAATCATGTGCAGTTGCTTAAAGTTTTACTTACAGAATCTGGTGCTCAGGTCAGTTCTCAAACACTAAGCTTCTATAGGAAGTCATTACACATAGCTCATGGTTTCCACAAACAGGCACCTTGATGTGGAAAACTGGGCCCAGGTAGGGGAAGGTTTGAAATGGGCTCATCAAAAAGCTCTTAAAATAGATCCCTCTGTTTTCTTTGCTTGGAGCTTGCTGCATACTGTCATCCTGCCATTACCTCTTTCTTATTCAAGTGAACAGCAGGAGCCATGCTCTGACTCCCCACAATCGAAAGAGCCTTCTGGTTCACCAACAGTGCCCATTGAAAGTGAGAAACAGGACAGAGGGGAGAGCTGGTCTGCACTGCCTCTTTCGGTAGCAGGAAGACTCCAGTACAGAAAATCCTGCCCGCTGCAGCTATAGCTGGGGAACCCTTAGGACCCTGTGCTTTTCCTATTACCGCAAGGGCCAATCCAAACAATCCACAACAACTTGTTCATAAACACACTCCAGTAGAATTTAAGCTATTAAAAGCTGGTGTGGTTAATATGTGGAAGGAAAATAAGTAATAATAAAGTTCAAAATAACATGCATAACATAGTAACATGCATAACATAGGTAATAGTTACCGTTAACTAAAGGTCATTTAGAAGTTATACATAAGCTAAGTAATTTAACCTTGCCAGGCACAGCGCAGCTTATCTCAACTTTCCAAGCCTATCACCTGTCCGCAGACCCCTCCCCATGCCTCTATAATTCCTGTGGGGCTTGGGTCCCGGGGTGGGGAGACCCAGTTCCTAGGAGTGCGGACTGGAGAGCTTTCCTGAGACGGGCTCGGCTCTCCCACAACCCAAGGCCCTTCTTCTACCAGCGCAACCGGTACCTGGAAGGAAACCGTAAGACAACTTTCCGCGCAGCGCACGCCAAGAATCACGGTAAGAAAAGAGGGCCCTACAGAATAGAGAGGCTGTGGTAGAGGACAGACAGAAATCCTGCCCTACCAGGCAGGTGGGGGACCATTCACCCCTCAAAGGTTGTCTATTAGCCTGACCCAAAAGGTGGCTGGGGGCAGTGAGGAAAGGACTTCACCAATTCAGGTTGAGATTCAACCCTGGCGCTGGGATAAAGCAGCAGCCACCAGTGTGAGTGAGTGTGGCAGGGTAGACCTTGCTCGCAGGGCGGCAGGAGCAGCTTGCTCCCCCAACTGGGGTGTGTCGGTGGATGTGAACACACCGGCACGCAAGAGAGGCTTGTTTTTGTCCAATGAGGAGTCCTGGGGTGGCGAAGGTCCGTTAAGAGTGGACTGTGCGAAGGGTGGGGCTAACTGGGACGAGGGGTGAACACCGTTAGGGGCTACTGCATACGGCTGAAGGAGGTACCCCCACAGTCTAGGTATCGTGGGGGAAGTAATGAGCTCTCCAATGTCATGTGGTGTCTGAAACACTCCCACAAAGGAGACAGTCTAATTGTTCCAAAGTGAAAGTGATTGTGCGCCATGAGGAAGGAAATGGGAGGAATTAAAGCCCGCTCCCTTAGAGCGCATGCTAAAGACTTTCAAGAAAGGTTACAGTAAAGGCAAACTCTCTGAAATAGAATGGCCTGGTTTTGGCATAGGTTGGCCGCCAGAAGTCGCCCTTGATTGGCGAATCACCGGCTGGGTTTTTGAAATAGTAACAGGGGCAGCCGATGAACCTGGACACCCACTGTGTTCCCCAGTCTGCTCCAGACATCCAGCACAAACTTAAGCTGAAGATGGCCCTCAAACCCCACAAGACCGCCTTAACCTGGTCTTCAATAAGTAGACAAGGCTAAACCTCAGGAACCTGGCTGTGGCGCCCAAGAGCACAAAAGACCCAACAGCAGCACACCTCCAAGGGCATGTTTCACGTGCAGCAAGGAAGGACATCAGGCACGTCCGGATCCATGGCTGCCAAAGGCCCTTACCCATCTGCACACAGGCCAGTGAAGCTGACTGTCCTCTCACCAGGCAGACAGAAAAGCCTGAACCTCCAACCGAGACAGAAGGTGAGGAATCTGAGCTTGCACACCGCAGTTCCTTCACCTAGCTGCTGAAGATTGCCAGGCCGGGACCTCTGGCCCGTCCACCATCACTGTATCAGAGCCCAGGTTAACTGTCAGTAGCACGTAAGCCAATCTCTCTTTTTTTTAACAAGCAAATTGGATGTAAACCAATCTCATCTTTAATCAATACCCAGGCTACCTACTCCGCGTTGCCTGAATTCCCAGGACCAACGGATCCCTCTCAGGTCTCAGTTGTGGAGGAGGTTGACGGACTCATCTCACGCCCACGCGCCACCAGACCCCTACGTGTTCCTTATTTAATGCCGTTTTCTCACACTCTTTCCTTATATGCCTCGCTGTTCTACTCCCGTTCTAGGCAGGAACCCCCACCCCTAATTATTTACCAACTCCTCCAAGCTGCACACCTCCCACCTAAGCAAGAGTTACACACTGCCGAGGACACCCATCAGGATCAGATGACGTCTCGAGGGACCAGAAAGGCCGACAAGGCAGGAAAAGAAGTCTGTTTCCCCTGCCCCGTCCCTCTCCCCCTCATCACCCCCCCAATTCACACCCAGTATTCTGCCACCAAAAAACCTTCCCTGTTACAACAAGGAGCCTCCTTTCAAGGGAACTGGATAGCCAAACAAACAGGAAATTCTAACATCTCTTACCAATGCACACCCCTGTACCTTCTCCTTCACCCTCTATCCCCCCCACACACCTATTTGCACACTAAAAAACCAAACTGTCCTGTATGCTCTGTCATTTCCTCTCAAGGAGCTCTCCACTCTCCTCCTGTCCCTGCACATCAGCTAAGAAAAAGCCTCTCCTCACAACGTATCAAATATAAGAAGTCCTCTCCTCTCCCCATGCACACACACGTTTCTACCAGCCACCTCCGCATTCCTGTTCTTCCCTTTCCTCTACTGCCCACTCAGCTATCCCAGTTTCTCAGCCCTAGGACCATACTCCCATTCACTTCCCACACACCATCCAAAAAGGTTCTGCCTTTGTATAAGCCTTCACCCTCACTATCCCACTATCCTTGGTGACAGCTTCCAAACTTCTCTCCACATATACTGCCAATTACAACCACACAGAACTCCCTCACCCTGCCATCGAAAGTCCCGTAACTCTGTACACCCCAAACCTTGGCCGAGCCCCCATATGTGTCACCTCTTCCAACAAACACACACACACAGGCACCATCCCTCCCTCCGCCTGTGACTCTACTCAAACCATCTCCCGTCCCTCACTCTCCCCTGAAGCTAACGGCCCCCTTACCCAGCCTCCTCTCCTGCCTCTCAAACATGGAGACCCCTTCCTGAGACAGAGTTCTCAAAGGGGTCTCTCTCCTCCTCACTCCGTGTTGCTAAAGCTGGACCAGTTCCCTCCAAATAAGGAACCTGCACACTGCAGCACCTACCCTCAATCCCTTGTCCGTTTACATTAACACCGCAGGCATCTTCCTCTAGATCCATAACCTACTTCTGTCTCCCTACCCACTGGGCAGGCACTTGCACCCTAATCTACCTCCAACATTAAGCTTGTCCTCCAAGCCAAAAAACTCCCCGTTCCCACTATACTACACGCCCACCCCCACTAAAAAAATACATAGTTCATTCCCTTATTAGTAGCCCTTAAAGTCACAACTAGTGTCAGGTTAGAAGCAGGAAGTCTAAAAACCCTGTTATCCTATTTCTAATTGCCCTTCATATTTGCTTGTTTAAAAAAAGATTTTTAACAAGAAAATATATTTCTTGTTATCAAAATTTCCAATCGTCAGTAAAAAAAAAAAAAAGAAACCATAGCAAAATCTATCCCTAACCTTCAAAACCAACTAGACTCTTTAACAGCAATCACTTTACAAAAACCTCAGAGGCCTAGACCACCTCACTGCTGGGGGAAAAAAAAAAGTCTGTGCCTCTTTTTAAATAAACAATGCTGTTTTTACCTCAATAAATCTATTAGTACAAAATACTTTCAAAAGGGTCAAAGACCAAACCCAAAAAATCTAAAAAGCATTCTACTGCCTGGCGCGGCTAGTCTCTGGGCTCCTGCCCCTGGCTGCTCCCCCCTCGGCCCTGCTGGCCCGGCTGGTCTCTCAGCTCCTGGGCCCCTTGGTTGCTTCCCCGGCTGGTCTCTGAGCTCCTGCCCCGGCTGGTCTCTGAGCTCCTGGCCCTGGCTGCTTCCCGCTCGGCTCTGCTGTAACTCTCCTCCCCCTCTCGGTCTTTGGCCCTTGCCTCTTATGCCTTTTCACCCAGTTTTTTGCAGAATCAATTACAAGCTTTTACCTGTGGCACATCACAGGACATGATGGTGTTCCAGGACTACCAACTTGCAAGGCAGCCTCACCCCAACCAGCGTCCCTACTCAGCATGAAGCAGCTAAAGACAAATGGCGCCCCATAGCAAAAGGCTGGAATGGCAGCGTCACAGCAAGGCAAGCCCATAGATGCCCGTCGCCATCCTCCCCTGCTAAGCCGAGCTCATGCCCTGTAAACAGGGCACCTAGGTTCCAGTGGTCACACCCAGGTCCCAAACCCAGGATGTTGACCCAGTTAAGCAGAACGTTAGCCCCTAAGAACCATGATGTGGTTTTTCTTAGAATAGCACCTGGCTGCCTGCAACCCCCCTACATAACCCCCATAGTCTGTAAGCCAGGTCGCTGCCTTCACTGCCTGTGGTCAGGCAGCCAGCCTGGCAGGTTGAAATAAACTTGCTCAACCTGACCCTGGGTCTGCCTCCCCATCCTTTTAGTCAACCTTACAACAGCTTACAGCTATTACCAGTGCTGTCTGTGAAAAGTGCTTAACTTGTGCACAAAACCCCAGGCCCCTGGGAATTCACCGCCTGTTAGAACCGGATTGTAGATTTTACTGAGCTACCCTGAGTAAGAGGTCTTAAAATATTTACTGGTCTTTGTATGCACCTATTCTGAGTAGGTAAAGGTTTCCCCAGCTGAAAAGGCCTGAGAAGTAACTGGGTGTTACTAGCACACATTATTCACAAGTTTGAGGTGCCTTTGACTTTCGGGTCAGATAATGGCCCGGTATTTGTAGCTGAAGTTGTTCAACACCTATCCCAGTTATTAAAAACAAGATGGAAGCTGCATACTGCATACTGTCCCAAGAGTTCAGGAAAAGTTGAAAGGATGAACCAAGCAATAAAGCAATTGTTAAAACAACTTCTGTCAAGTAACCCACCTAAAGTGAGATCGGGCTCTACCCATGGTTCTCCTTCAAATGAGATGCACCCAGAAGAAAAACAAACAGGATACTCACCCTACAAAGTTATGTTTGGAAGGCCTCCCCCTCGTTACCAAAATTACAGGAGATCTCAAAGAAACAGGAGCACTAGCATGGAGAAGACAAATGCAGGCCTTAGGTATAGCTATGAAAGAAGTACAAAGTTGGATGCAAGAAAGATTGCCATTGAGTCCAACTAGCCCAGTCCACCCATCCCAACCACCTTAGGGTCCACATGGGACGGGCCCTTACCTGTAATCTGATCTACCCCACTGTTGTTAACGTTACTGAAGTTATTCCCTGGATCCATCACAGCTGGTTAAAGCCAGCTGCTGCCCAGGACCCACGGACCAGCCAGCCAGACCCGGGTCAACCCACCAAACTAACCTTAAGACGAGTGGCAAACAGAGACCAAACCCAGACCAGCCTGACCTCAGACACAACTAAGAATGAAGAATCATCAAGCCCTGCTCTAGTCACATAACCGGAAGCTGACTAGTCAACGCACTAGCCGACGCATGAGGAATCTCCACCAGGTAAATAAATGTGAACTGAGATTTTAAGTCTTACTGTTATTCTAGCAATATTAACTATCTTATTACTGTGTTGTGATTGTTGCGAAGCTTGCTTCCAGGAGAAAGCACTCCTGGCCAGGTCTTAGTATAAGATGTCGCCTTTCATTTTAATCATGTTAGCTTATGGCAGTCTTAGAAAGGGAGGAAGCTTTGGACGGTGTCCTCTATGCACCCGTACTACATGGATAGGAAACACACAAGTTAAAACCTTTATATATCAAACCCATTGTAATGTATGGGAACCCCCCTAGGAACTTGTGTATGCATCCAAACTACTTATTCAGTCTGTGATCTTGGTGCCCATCAGCCCTACGTCTGCTGTGACCCCAAACTTCTACCTGGGACTTGGTTCAACCTCCATGATAGGTCTGGAAAAGGATCTCTTTACGATTCAACCTGAGTACCCTCCTGTGACAAAGGCAGCGTCAAGGCAGCGTGTATCTGTAATACCTGTATTTAGATGCCCGCCAGATAACAAGAACACTGTAAAAATAAGTAAAACAGTGGCCTAAATCTGTTACAGCACCCTCAGCATGGAGTCAGGTCAGCACGTGCCTCTTGGGGCTGTTACATTCCTGATTCCAAAAGAAAGCTGACTGTGTCCAGTCATATCCCGTACTGGTCAGTGATACTCCGCAGCCTCAGGACATACACCTCTCCAGGAGCCTCGACAGGTCGGTATAACTGTGAACATCCTCTTGCCTCACTGAATTTGTTATTTCAAATCAGAGTTCACCCAACTGAGCAACAGGCACAGAGGCCCCAACTGGATACAGCCATGCAGCCACAGAAAGAGATGGATCCTCAACTGAAGAGATCAGGCATTAAATATGCCAGGGTGCAAGCTGCTGATAGCGTGGTATTTTTAATATTATCAGAAGGACTCGAGCTCACAAACCTCAGCAACGATTTAGGATTTTCAAATCCTTTAGTGAAGACATTCACCAAGTAATCCCTGCCAGTAATTACTTGGCGCTAAAATCTGTTTGCGCAGTTAGCCGAGAATACAGCAGGAAACATAGGAATTACCTCATGCTATGTATGCAGAGGAACTGACATGGAGAATAGGTGGCCTTGGGAGGTGAAAGAATTGCTTCCCCAGGACAACTACACATTAATTCTCTCCACCACAGATGCTCCACAATTAACACCTACTGGCTCTAGTACTTGGCTCTTAAAAACTCCTATCATAGGAAGATACTGCATAGCTGGCTGGGGTACCACCTACACACACACCCTGCAGGTAAATTAGCTTGTTAAGAGCAACAGTACCATAATGAAGCTATGGGAAAAACTTCATGGCAGACAGAAAATAGAAAAGGTAAAAATAGCTCACGGCCATCTCATTTTTAACCCATTTTCTAGGTTCCCTTCTTTAAACCACTCTTAGCATCAACCAGATGCACCAAACACGTGGCAAGCCCCTGCAGGACTCTCTGGGGTCTGTGGTCAGCCAGCCCACAGGCGGTTGCCAGAATGGATAGGAGCTTGTATATTAGCTATCATTAAACCCTCATTCTTCCTGTTACCCTCAAAACAGGGAGAATCATTAGGATATCCTATGTATGATGGGCCTAAACATAGGAACAAATGAGCAGTAGACTTAAAAAAAAAAAAAAAAAAAGAGAGAAAGACAGAAGATGGGAAAGCTACAGCTTGGCCTCCAGAGAATTAACTATTATGGCGGCCACCTGGGCACAGGATGAATCACCGGCATATCGTATTCCCATCTACGTGAGTAATCGTTTCCTTAGATTACAAGCACTGTTAGCAATTATAACTAATGAAACATCTAAGGCTTTAGATTTGTTAGCTGTACAGTCTGTACAAGCACTCCCATGGGGAGTGGAGTGCTTCTGTTAGTCGGCTGTCTGACTCCCTTGTTTCTCGCTGCTCCTGTATAGGAGCGCACAGTCCACTGTAGAGGGGGTGTTGGCAAGACACACCCCTCCCAAATAATGGCACTAAGTAAGTGTCAGCCATTACCCACAGAAGAAAGCTCACTTCATGAAAAGGTAGAAAATTATGAAACTAACATAGGTCTTCCATAAAGCATTTTTCTTTCCCAGGCCTCCCCGCTTTACCTTCTACGTGGCTTGTAAAACGTGGGTGTATGAGTGTAGAGCAGAGGGGCCAGGCCTTATACATCACTTGTGAAAATAACTCGCTAAGGTGTCATCTAACTCCGACGTAGGCACAGACAGACGGCACGACAGAAGATGCTAAGTCTGACTTCTGACTGGCTTACGCGCGCTTCTCTGAAGGCCAAAGATGGTGCCCCCAGGTGGGTGGCTGGTTAGTCAGTGATGGCTAAGATTCCCTGACAGATGGGAGTGACCTATGACAGGCACAGGCACAGGCACAGGCACAGGGAGGCCAGCAAAGGCTGAGAAGAATTAAAGAGCCCGTCTGTTCCACAGAAAACTGACGTAGTTAAGACCAGAAAAAAAAAGCCAGTCTGCCGCCACAAAGAAGACAGGTGAGGCTAAGAGCAGATACACTGGCAAAGTGACTTCCCGGGCTCTGTCCTACCATCCTAGCGGCATGTCTATCATGAGGAAGGTAAAGCCTCCTAATAATTGTTGTTTTTAAAGGAAAGCTTTTAAAGGGGGGAATGTGGAAGCTCATCAACTCTCTCCAGACTCCTGCTTCCCTCTGTAATTCCTGTCTAGCAGCAAGGCTGACACATCCAAATAACAAAATTGTAAGTTCTCTCAGAATTGTCACGAATTAGATAATGTACGGTCTTTGAAACTGTGGAAAATTGGGCATTTTAAAAAGCAGTGTCCTCAGACGAATGGGCAAAAGGGATCTTACAAAGCAGTACCCCTGCCGATAGAAAAAATGCCAAGAATCTGCGCTCAGTGTAATGAAGGAAACCACTGGGCAAATCAATTCTGCTCAAAGCTTCAGCAGAACCGCACTCCCAAGTCAGGCAACGAGAGGGGGCGGGGGTGGGGGGGTGGACCCAGGCCCCTCAAACAAAGGGCACTTCCCATCCAGGCCACAACCCCACTTCAGGGCTGGGTCCTCAGAGGAACACATTCCCTCTCCCCAGGAACATCCGGAAGTGCAGGATTAGATCTCCCAGGCAGAGAACAAGTCACGGTAGCTGGAGAAGACAGACCCACCAAAATTCGCTCCAGCTTTTGGGGACCTTTGCCAACAGGATATATAGGATTAATCTTGGATAAAAGCCGTCCTAACTTACAAGGCATTGTCCCTGGAGCTGTTGCCTCTGACTGTGAAGGAGAAATTCAAGTAATTGTCAGGGATCTCTGGGTTTCTGAACTGGGAGAATATATCGCTCAGCTACTGCTTATTCCCTGCAAGTCACATCCTTCTCCAAGGAAGGGGAGACGGGAGGAAATCAAGGATTTGGGAGTGCAACTGCACGGGAAATTTACCTCTCCCAACCTACAGGTTCTAATTGGCCTGTGCAAATTAAGGGAAAGAAGTCTTGAGGGCTTATGGACATGGGAGTGGATGTATCAGTAATATCTAAAACAACTGGCCCTCATCTTGGCCTTTACAATTAGTCTCTACATCCTTAGTGGGAATAGGAACAGCTCAACGTGTTCAGCAGAATACTGAAATTTTACCCGGCCTCAGTCCAGACGGACAATCGTGCTTTTCAAACTTATGTTGCAAATATAGCTGTTAATCTATGAGGCCAAGATGTACTTACACCATGGAATATGAGACTTATGAATGAAGAAATTGATAGTCTAGGATTTAAAATGTTGAAAAAGATGGGTTATCAGAGCAGAAAAGGCTTAGGAAAGTCCCTGCAGGGAAGCCCTGATCCGTTATCTATAACTGGGCAAACAAACAGAAAACAGCTAGGCTTTCAGAACTTCTAAATAGGGGTCACTGATACTTATCCATCGACCGCTTTGCCATTAAGAGTAGCTGACTGATAAACCTGTATGGGTGCATCAGTGGCCCCTATCGCGGGAGAAACTGACTCAGCTTCATCAGTTAGTAAAAGAACAATTTAATGAAGGACATACAGAAGAGTCAGCCCTTGGAATTCGCCAGCATTTGTGATTCAAAAAAAATGAGGAAAATGGCAACTGCTACATGACTTGAGGGCCATGAATTCACAGATCAAACCAATGGGTGCATTGCAACAAGGTTTACTGTCCCCTGCAGCCATTCCAAGAGATTGGCCTCTCACAGATACAGATCTCAGATTTTTTATACTATACTATTGCATGAGAGGGACGAGCCTCGATTTGCATTCTCTGTGCCTTCTATTAGTCAGAGAGCCTGTCTCTCACTATCAGTGCAAAGTTTTACCCCAAGGCATGCTCAACAGTCATACATCGTGCCAGCATTTTGTAGGAAAAGCATTAAAGGAGCCTCGAAGCATGTTTCCCACCCCCTACGTCATTGATTACATGGATGATATTCGTTTGGCCACTCCTACAAATCAACTATTACACCAGCCATGTAGAGAGATAAAACGAGCCCTGACTAAATGGAATCTCAAAATAGCTCCTGAAAAGGTGCAAACCACCTCCCCATATCAGTATATAGGAACTATTGTTATTGAAAGAAGTGTTAGGCCTCAAAAAGTAGCTCTTCGTAGAGACAGATTACAAACTCTGAATGATTTTCAGCAATTATTGGGGGATATTAATTAGCTAAGCCCAATGCTACGTGTTGCTTAACAACTCAAACACCTCTATCAAACACTCCAAGGAGATTCTTCCTTAGATTCTCCCTGGAAACTTACTCAGGAGGCAAAAGCCGAGTTGCAGCTTGTAGACAGAACAAATGCTTCAGGAATGACAAGCCCACCGGCTCTACCCACAAAAGCTCTGCCTGTGTTTTTTATTCTTCCCACTCCCCATTCTCCAAGAGGACTTTTTTTTTTTTTTTTTTTTTTTTTTTGGTGGAGTTTCGCTCTTTCGCCCAGACTGGAATGCAATAGCTCAATCTCGGCCCATTGCAACCTCTGCCTTCTGGTTTCAAGCCATTCTCCTGCCTCAGCCTCCCAAGTAGCTGGGATTGCAGGTGCCCGCCATCACACCTGGCTAATTTATGTATTTTTAGTAGAGAAGGGGTTTCACCATGTTGGCCAGGCTGGTCTCGAACTCCTGACCTCGTGATCTGCCCGCCTCAGCCTCCCAAAGTGCTGGGATTACAGGCGTGAGCCACCACGCCTGGCCTCCAACAGGACTTTTAGGACAGTTCACAGACAAAATTATAATGGTAATAGAATCACTTTTTCTATCCAGACAGTAAAATCCTTGCAAGTTTACCTTTCTTTAATCACACAACTTACCACAACAGCCAAACATAGATCAAAAATGCTTACAGGATATGACCCTGATTAAGGGTGTTATCTTGGATTCCCAACAGCAGGCTGTGGCCTGGGAAATGTGGACTGCATGGCAAATCGCCCTCACAGATTTTGCAGGAGTTATAGATAACCATTATCTTTCAGATAAGATTCTGCAGCTTTACAGCGTTCACCCTTAAATCCTCCCTGTGATTACTCATCACAAGCCTATTCCAGGTGGACAGACTTATTTTACTGACGGCTCTTCTGAAGGCTGTGCAGCTATTTATGGACCTAAACATGCTCAATCAAGACCCCTGGAGTTTCAGCCCTACTTTCAGAATTACTGGCAGTTATTCAGGTTCTGCAGCTCACAGCTTTATCCCATATTAATATTGTCTCGGATTCGGCCTATGTTGTAAATGTGGCCAGTCGCATTGAGATTGAGATTGCCACTATTAAAAGCATTGAGATTGCATTGAGATTGCCACTATTAAAAGCACCGCAGAACCAGAACTGCTTGTTTCTTAAGACTTCAACAAGTTGTTCATTCTCATGCTGCTCCTTTCCGTATTTCTCATATCCTATCACACACACCTTCTTGGGCCATTACCTCTAGGCAGTGAGAAAGCAGATGAGCTAATTGGTTCTGTATTTCAACAGGCCCAAGATTCCCGTGCATTATTACATCAAAACACCTCTGCCCCCACTTGCATGTTTCATCTGTCTCACGACCAGGCTTGAGCCACTGTGCAAGCCTGCCCCCCCACCAACATATCCCTGGTGTTCCACCCGTGGAAAGATGTAACCCTCGAAGCTTCGCTCCAAATGCAACTTGGCAGATGGCTGCTACACACATAGTGGCCTTCTTCGGCCAGCTCAGCTGTGGTGACGTAACTGTAGATATCTATCTCATATGTTACACGCTACATGTCAAATAGGAGGAACAGCCGGTCATGGCTTATGATACCGTCTGTCATCAATTGCCCATAGAGGGGTCCCTAAACAATTCACAACTGATGACCCGCTTATGTCAAGTCATGCTTTTCAAAACTTGTTACAATTGTGGGCAATCAAACACAGAACAGGAATTCCATGCAATCCCGAGGACAGGGGATGACTGGGCAGGCACATCAAACACTAAGATGAATACGAGACAACAAAAAGGAGGACCAAGGACCACCTCAGACAAAGTCACACTTAGCCTTGTTTACTTCACAGGTGGTCAGACTCCAGGAGAAAGACGCTGGCAAGTGTTAGAGGAAAAGAGGCAAGTTTATCCGAAAGCGTTATGGAAATCCCCGAAAAAGGACACTGGAGGCTGAGCGCAGTGGCTCACGCCTGTAATCCAAGCACTTTGGAGGCCAAGGCGGGTGGATCACCTGAGGTCGGGAGTTCAAGACCAGCCTGACCAACATGGTGAAACCTCATCTTAAAAAAAAAAAAAAAGACAATGGAAAGACCCGGCAGATCTGCTGACATGGGGAAAAGGGTATGCTTGTATTTTTTGGAGATGGACAAACCATGTGGGTGCCCTCCAAGTATGTGTGACCATGCAACAGGACACTGGAGGGATCCATGGTGGCCAGCTGTGGGCCCAGTCCCTCCAGTATGAGCCATGAGCCAACTGGATCTGAATGCGAACATGGAACAAGGGCCAACCAGAGTCACAATCACAACCAAACCCATAACATGGGGACAGATCAAGAAAATCATGTAGGAGGCTGAGAAACTGCTGGAGCACCAGGGTCAGGCAAAAACCCTGACTCCGTGTTCGCCGTGGTGTCCTGTGCAGTATGTTTCCTCTGTGTAGAGGCAAAAACATCCTCGACATATGTTCTGTTCCCAACCCTCCAGCAGTGCAGCTGGTGCTCTGGAGCGACACTCCTCCTGAAATATATCATGATCAGGAAGTGTGGGCTTCAGGACCCCTGACTGCCGCGGACACAGAACAACTAAACTCTCATTTATGAAACGTAGCATTTGGGTCAGAACACTATTCAATAATAGTAATTCTGTTCAACGTACTTTAATACCACCTTCATTAGAAACAGTACCAATTTACGGTCTGTGTTTTCAATCCCTATGTTTTCCTAGCAGCTAAAAAAGGTCAACTCCAGGGAAGTGTCACCCAACGGACTTCTGTCTCTTGTCAATTTTATTATTGCCTTAATCATAGCACTATATGAAAACAGAACATATCCACCCTAATAATTCATAGTCGTATTCCTAGATTATGGATTCCTGTCAATTTGTCTGAACCATGGGCTGCTACCCTCGCTTTACATTTCTTGAACCTGCTTCTTACCAGCTCACTTTTCGTGCTCGTAGAGCCTTAGGCAGGATAACTTTTGCTACAGTCTCCTTGGTCACACTGATAACTTCTGTTGCAGTGTCCTCAGTAGCACTAGTTTGATTCAAACAGCCCAATATGTAGAAAATTGGACATGTACAGCTGACCAGACATGGATGCTCCAAAATAAAATTGATGTGGAATTACAGACAAGTAGCAATGCTAAAGACTACTGTTTTGTGGCTAGGAGAACAAGTACAAAGTTTGCAACTGCAGCAGCAATTGCACGGTCATTTTAACCATACTCACATTTCAGTAACCAATTTGGAATACAATCAAAGTGAATATCCATGGAACCTCAGAAGCTTTTACATTCCATGTTACTTTTGGTATCAGTGATTTATAAAAAACAGTTCTTGACTTGAATAAACATACTGGAGACTATCAGCCTTCTTTAAAAGCTTGGACAGAATTCTAGCAGGGCTTGGAGAGCCTTAATCCTTGGACCTGTCTTAAACATAATCTCAATGTTTATCATTATAGGAATAATGCTATTACGTCTCTTTTCTGTTTGTCGTCTGTAGGATCGTGTGGACCAACAACTGGCAACTGAAAGCTGTCCAGCCTGGAATTGCCTTCATTTCATTAATGTAAAAACTAAAAGGGAGAGATGCTGGTGACCCCAAGAATGTGGGGTGTGACCAACTCAAAACACCTATGGAGGCTTTATAAGTAAACAGCAAACTGTCCTCATGAAAGCAGAATGTCAGCAAACTGACAAACTGTGTCTGCTGCCAGGAGTGCTGAGGGCAGTGACGTTCCTGTTGAGGGCTGGTCCTGGGCTCCTGGAGCTCATCTACCTGAATATCTGGAAACTATTGAACAAGGGAAGCAGTGCCTGTGACAAATCAGCTAGCTGACCAACAATCGGGACAATCACCCTCTCCTCCCCATTCACTTTACTTAATAAGAAGGGCTGTAAAAGCTCAGAGCCTTTGTTTACTAGAAGCAAATAGCCCCTGATCCCTTCTCTCAAACAGAACCTTTTATCTTTGTCTTCAATTCCACATTCCCTCCTTCCTACGGCACAAATGCAGACTTGTTCTGAGCCAGTACTGGCTGTTCATCTGTCTTGTTTTTGCCTCAGTACTTGTTTTTTCTTGTTTTTTTGAGACGGTGTCTCACTCTGTCGACTAAGCTGGAGTGCAATGGCACGATCTCAGCTCACTGCAACCTCTGCCTCCCGGGTTCAAGCGATTCTCCTGCCTCAGCCTCCCGAGTAACTGGGACTGCAGGCGTGCCATCACCATGCCCAGCTAATTTTTTGCATTTTTAGTAGGGACAGGGTTTCACCGTGCTAGCCAGGATGGCCTCGATCTCGTGACCTCTCGATCCACCCGCCTCAGCCTCCCAAAGTGCTGGGATTACGGGCATGAGCCGCTGGGCCCAGCCTTGCCTTAGTACTTATATGATCCAGGTTCCAGGTAGCTGTTCGTCTTGGTGGTGATACGAAGATGCCTTGGTTGCCCCAAAACGCTGAGGAAGGAACCCAGGCATCCAGGATCACCTGCCCTTGACCTCCAAACTGCATTTCAACAGAGAAGGGCTGGCCTACTGGTGCCTCCTAAATCACCTTCCTGTAAGATAGCGGGCTTGGCATGGGGGAATCTCTCCAGAAGACACTCTTTTTAAAGAAGATTAAACCCCCTACGCCTCCATCCGGAGACCAGAACCCTTTCACATGTAATTCCGAAAACTGTAACCCAAGACCCTTTGATGTATAATTTCTAAAACTGTAAACCCAAGACCGTTTCACCTGTCATTTCTAAGGCTGTAAACCTAAGATTCTTTCTCCCGGAATACCTAGAGTGTAAGCCTCTATAAAGGCAGAGCTTCTCTGTGTTAGGGGCGCTTGGCCGTTTAGACAAAACATAAAGCCTCGCTCCTGGGCAGTAATAATAAACACCTCTTCCTTCCCAGTTCGGTGTTCAAGAGGTCTGTTTTTTGCGGCCGCTCCTGCTTCAATGCAACTAAGTCCAGCCTTCCCAACGTGGACTTGGGGCAGTCTGGTCCTTAGCAACAGTACGAGTGAGGACAGGACTAGCATTTTGCTGCCAACAGAAGCAGCACCACATTATTTCTTGAGAAATATCTTCCCAATTCTTGAGAATTCTTGAGAATCTTCCCAATTCTTGAGAGTTTGCCAGTTTATCAGTCCTAACCTTGTCACTTCTGCTGTTAAATCCAGCCCTGAACTAATATTTTTGGACTCCACATCTCACCTATTTTTCTCCCTGCTCTGTCTGCAGTGGTCTTCAATACTGGCACATTTATTTTGTATTATGAAGTATCTACCCATTCTTTTTTTTTTTTTTTTAATGGAGTCTCGCTCTGCAACCCAGGCTGGAGTGCAGTGGCACGATCTTGGCTCACTGCAACCTCCGCCTCCAGGGTTGAAGCAATTCTTCTGCCTCAGCCTCCGGAGTATCTGGGACTACAGGTGCCCGCCACCATGCCCGGCTAAATTTTTTGTATTTTTAGTAGAAACAAGGTTTCACCATGTTGGCCAGGTTGGTCTCGAACTCCTAAGCTTGTGATCTGCCCACCTTGGCCTCACAAAGTTCTGGAATTACAGGCATGAGCCACCGCAGCCAGCCGTATCTACCCATTCTTAACAATCCCTAATTGAAGAGGGAAATTAAATAATAACAATAGTAGTCTATAATTGCTGCATAATGAAGTTTACTGTGTTGTGTTCAATATAAAACCTAACCCCCAGCTCTGCTTGAAATTAACTAACTCCCTGTAAAACCCACCTTATCTCTTCTCCCCACTTACTCAGCATAGTTCCGCGACACCTCCAGACTCCTGTTTTACTTGCAGACCAGCTGCAAGGTCCTAGGGTGACACCCAAAGAATATGCAATGTGTTTCTCAAAATGCTGTTTTCAAATGTAGCGTACATCACAAGACATGTCACAAATAACTGTTCTTTGTTCTGGCTTCTGTAACCCTGTTAGCTGCCATGTCATCCTGGATGTACAAAAAGTCAAGCCCTGGCTTTGTTAGGCCCTCAGCCTTGGGATGCTAATCTGCTGAGCCATCCACCTTAATAAAATCCTCCTGTTTCACCCACTGGTCTCTCCAGTCTCCTGAACATTCTGCGACATGACCAAAGGATGTTGTGCTCTAGTCATGTTGGGGGAAGCCTGGACATATTCTTCTATGTAGTACTCGCATGTCATCAGCAAATAAGGTTCCACAAACAAGTCTGCAGAAAGAGGAGTTACAGACCCTCTTTACTCTCTCTGTGCCTTGTTCAGTCATGCTCTTGACATCCAGGCGTCCTACATCTGTGATAATGCTAAGCAGTCCCAACCTCAACCTGAACCCAACTCCCTATGCACGCAAATAATTTCACAGACTAGTTTTTGAATCTGTCCGATCCTCTTGTGGGTAGGCTCACAGAAACACTAATACACAACAGTCAACACGTAGCTCACCAGCACTTCCTTGCTTTTAGGTTGCTGGCACAGAGGGGAAGAGTGCTTCTAAGCAGAGCACTTGTACATGTCTACAAAGACCAGAGTTCACAGTGGAGAAAGGCCGTGTGAGTGTGGGGAATGTGGGAAAGGGAAATTATTTCACCAAAACACTGTACTCCACGTTCATGAGAGAGTTCATACCGGACAAAAGCTTTATGAATGCATTGAGTTTGGAAGATCATTTCACCAAAGCTCTTCACTCTTGCAGCAGCAGACACTTCACACTAGAGAAAGACCTTATGAGTGTACTGAATGTGGGAAAGCCTTTGCTGAAAAGTCCGGTCTCGCTAACCACAGGAAAGTTCACTCTGGAGCAAAGCCTTATGAATGCAACGAATGTGGAAGTCCTTCGCTTATACATCCAGTCTCACTAAACACAGGAGAGTTCACACTGGAGAGAGGCCGTATGCGTGCAGTGAATGTGGAACATCCTTTGCTGAAAACTCCAGTCTTGTTAAACACTGGAGAGTTCACACTGGAGAAAGGCCTTATGAGTGCAGTGAGTGTGGAAAATCATTTCGCTGAAGCTCTGCACACTTGCACTATCAGTTCACACTAGAGAAAGGCCTTATAAATGTAGTGAATGAGAAAAATCCTTTAGCTTAAGGTCCAACCTCATTCACCATCAGTGAGTCCATACTAAAGAAAAGCATGAGTGTGGGCAGTGTGGGAAATCCTTTGGCCGAAGATCGAGCCCCATTAGACATCTGAGGGTGCACGCTGGAGAAAGGCCTGATGAGTGCAATGAGTGTAGGAAATTATTTCGTGAAAAATCTGCACTTCATGTTCATCAGAGATAACATACCGGATAAAAGCCTTATGAGTGCAGAGCGTGTGGAAAATCATTTCACCAAAGCTTTTCGCTCTTGCAAAATCAGAGTTCATACTAGAGAAAACCTTATAGGGGTAGTACATACGGGAAATTCTATACTCAAACTTCTAGCCGTGCTAAACACAGGAGAGTTCATACTGGAGAAAGGTGATACGAATGCAGTGATTGCGGAAAACCATTTCACCGGTTCTTCGCTCCTTCAACATCAGACAGTTCCTACCGGAATAAGGCCTTGTAAGTGAAGCAAATGTGGGAAATCCTCCTGCCCAGTCTTTTCGCTCCTTCAAGGCCACAGAGTTCATTCTGGATCAAGGCCTTTGAGTCTGACAGATGGGGAATATTCTTTAGGTAGAACTCTAGCTTCCTTATATAAGGAGTGCTCCCACGAAAAAGTCTTTTTCGTGCAATGAATGTGAGAAAGGCTTCAGCCCTCTCTGGTTACCAGAATATTTACATGAGGAATATACCACAGATGTGCAGGGAGTGTTTTTTCTTGTTCAGTGTGACACTGGAGGAGACCGCTTATAAGGATGCCGTCTACCTAAATTGAATGTCCTGCATCAAATAGCTGCATACATCCCAGGTATGTGGGAACTGCACTGCATTTTTCAACCTGCTCCTGTCCCTTGCTAGACTTATGTGACTGGCAGTTCTCTTGCAAAAAGCATCTCACGTTTACCACTTGGCAGGTGCCCACAGTTTCATCATTCACCTACCTCATTATGACACAGAAGTAACGTTTTCATTCATTCACCAGAGGGGTTTTTGAGTATCCTCAGCTCTCATTCCATTCTCATTTCTTTCTCTCTGATGAGTTAGGCCCTGGACCTAACCCATTTTTGGCACAGAGGACTCTTCTGGTGACTTGAAAAGATGGACTACCTTTTTCAGGGATGTTTTGTATCTCACAGCATTCTTAAGATGGAATTTTCTAGCCCGCCAGTCACGAATCTGAGCTATCCTACAGCTCATGACCCTGGTTTGTGTTACAATAAAGGCTCTGCTGCTTAAGACACCTTCAGTCTTGGGAATTGTATCGAGTCCTGTGTTTATGGCCTCCCAAGTAGCTGGGACTGCAGGCATGCACCACCACGCCCCGCTAATTTTGTATTTTTAGTAGAGACAGGGTTTCTCCATGTTGCTCAGGCTGGTCGCAAACTCCTGACCTCAGGTGATCCACCCGCCTCGGTCTCCCAAAGTGCTGGGATTACAGGCGTGAGCCACCACAGCTGGCCAATAAAATGTTTTAAAATAAACAAAATTTAAAATGTAAACAAATATAATTTCGAATCTAATCTTGATTAAATCATGGAATTATACAACATTAAGGAAAGCAGAAAATAAAATTCGAGATTTAAATAGACAGAAGTCTGGAAAATGCAACAGTACAGAAAAAAAAAAATCCAGTGGTTACTAGGAGGGCTGGGACGGTCAGGTCCCCCTCTACCGACACCTTTCCCTTTGCCCCTTTCTTCTACAGCTGTGACTGTCATGCCCTATTACCCCAGCAAAAAGTACTCCTCCCCTTGTACCCAGTTCTTTCTGATGTTCCAATAGCATTACCACCATGGCCTGCATTTTCCCTGCTCAGTATGACCCGCAGTTCCACCCCGGTTCACACAGTGACTATCAGTTTTGGATGACTCCCTCCTATGTGTCCAGCCGCGCACATAATGCCTTGACTGTTCACTCAAACACAGGATTGAGTATTCACAGAGCCCAAACTAAACTTCTGATGTCCCCACGGAAATTACCACCAATTTCCCCATCCCAGTTACTGGAGCTTCAATTCCTGCAGCTACTAGGACCATGAAAACCTGGGGTCGGCCGGGTGCAGGGGCTCACGCCTGTAATCCCAGCACTTTGGGAGGGTAAACAGATCACAAGGCCAGGAGTTCAAGACCAGCCTGATCAACATGGTGAAACCCAGTCTCTACTAAAAATACAAAAATTAGCCAGGCATGGTGGCAAGCGCCTGTAATCCCAGCTACTCGGGGAAGCTCAGGCAGGAGAATCGCTTGAACCTGGGAAGACACAGTTGGCAGTGAGCAAGATCACACCATTGCACTCCAGCCTGGGCAACAAGAGCGAAACTCTGCCTCGAAATAAACAACCAACAACAACAACAAACCTGAGATCATTACTGACTCTTCCCTCTGTCATTCCCTCACCTACAACATGCAAAGATCTACTTGTTCCTTCGTTTGAAATATACCTAAAATGCTGCCTTTTCTCCCATCTGCACGGCACTCACTTGGTCCATCAACTCATGTGAATTATGCCAGCAAACTCCCCCCAGGCTACCTGCCTCCTCATTAGCCCAGGAGTCCTTTCTTCAGTGTGCAACCAGATAGGTCCTATGAACACCTGAGCTGGACCACCTCTTTCCCACCCAAGCACTCCAGCACCTCCGTAACAGATGCCTAGCTTTTCAGGCAACCACACTACAGGCCTAAACCTTCACCCCTGGCTTTTTGTTCCTATCCAAAAGAATGGATGCCTGCGGTACAGAGTTCCAAGCTCAGTCCCACCTCAAAGCATTCGCACAAATTGATAGGAATTCTTAGAATAGAAACCTGTTTCCATCGGTTTCCAGAAACAAGAACACTTCCATTAATCCTTAGCTGGCACTCAGGACTCTGAGCTTGGTGTATCCACAGGTTCCCCACTCCGAAAACATCGAGTGAACACTCAAGACACCCCAATCTCAAGACACCATACAGTTGCTGTCAGGTTCAGTGAGAGACTGGGACACTTTCTCTTTCCCCATGTTGGCACCACAAGCATTTTCCCTCTTCAGAACCCATGAGAATGAGAAGCCAACTGTGACGACCTCCAGCTGATAAAACCTCCATTGATCCCTACACAACCATACACCCAGGGGCCCTGGGGCTAACTGATTAATGGATTTCAGTTCTCAGTACTCCTTCTTACCACCTGTGACCATGAACGGAGACTCCACTTCTCAGTGCCTCAGTCCTCATCGTCCTCATTCCAGTCTGTTCTCTGAGAGGCTTTTGGAAACTTCTAAAGTCCTACCAAGGACATGATCCTCTTCTGCTCACAACCCTCCATACATCCCAGGACACCCAGATTGAAGGCACAACCCCTAAGACACCCAGTACAGGTGAACTCTGGCTCATGTTCGCTTTCACTAGGGCTTTTTTTTTTTTTTTTTTTTTTGAGAGACGGGGTCTGACCATGTTGCCCAGGCTAGTCTAAAATTTCTGTACTTAGGTGATCATGATGGTCACCAGACTGTGAAATGTCCATGGCTCAGATGCACCTCCAGGCCTCTGAACCTGCTGGTTCCTCTGCCTGTACCACTCACCTGGGGCAAAGCCTGTAATACACAGCATTTACCTGAGCCAGGTGCCTGCTGCCATCAACTGTGGGTAGAGCCGTATCACCCCAGGCAGTGGCTGTGAGCCTCAAACCTGCCTCTCGGGAGCAGAAATGACTACTTCTCTTGTGCCTTCTTCGTCCCAACCCAGTGGTCCCTAACCTGACAAGCATGCGCAGAAATCCCTCATCCTGGGCCTTGCAACCAGCGCCTTCTGAGTAAAGTACTTCCCAGAGCCGTCAGCCAACAATGGTATCCACCAAGAGCAAGCAGAATGCAGACCATGTGACACTCTGAGGGCTGCTGGAAAGCCCTGCTCACACCTCAGGGGAAGAAGGCCACTGATTCTTTATAAAAGTATCAAATAGGTATCACATCAGACTCTAGGAAGCTCATCTTGCACCCAAGGATAAAAATCCTATTTGAGATGCTCCTAAGGTTTACTTATCTAAGTGGCAGTGTCACTGGCATCCTTCGGAATTGCAGTGTGTGCACTCAGAGCTGAGAATATTAAGTACTGGCTGCTCTTTAAATTCATGTAGCCTGAATCATTACAGTCAGTTTTGTGAGTTTCATTGTTTCGTTGGAAACGAAAGAAAATTCTCCATAAGACATAATGACAGGATGGGTTCAAAATATAGTTAGAACAAATGAATGAGACCTAGTATTTGCTAGCATAACAGGGTAGCTGTAGTCAAAATAATTTAATCATACATTTAAAAATAACTAATACAGTCTAATTGGATTGTTTATAACACAAAGGATAACGCTTCTGGTGATGGAGACCTCAAGCATTATTAGGGACAAGCTACCTCAGAAAACTCCCTCTGCCCAAGCTGACCCCTGCCCACTCTGATGCTTCCGTGGCTGCATTTCTGAACTCCTATCTAGGCACCACATCAAGGCTCCGAGACACGTTAAATCACCCAGCAAGTCTCTCAGTCCCTCGGCGTCCAGTGGCGCCTCCATATCGCATACCTATCCCCGTCACCAGGAAAAGTTGAAAGGCGTAATGGGATCCTTAAAACTCAGTTAACCAAACTCACTCTTGAAATCCAGAAACCCCGGACCTCCCTCCTGCCCGTAGCCCTAGCACACATCAGAGCCACCGGAAGCACCCTCCTTCCTCAGCCCATTTTAATGTATGGACGCCGTTTCCTCTCACAAAACAGGACCCTTTCTAACTCTCAGCTAGGAGAACACCTCCCAACACTTTCTCTCATCCAGCATGTCCTCCGTGAACAAGCAGACCAGGCCCTCCCACGAAGGCCCCACCAACTGAACCCTCTTACCAGAACGAGTCTTCCTTTTTTTTAAGATGGGGTCTCACCATGTTGGTCAGGCTGCTCTTGAACTCCCGACCTCAGGTGATCCACCCGCCTTGGCCTTGAAAGTGCTGGGATTACAGGCGTGAGCCACCAGGCCCAGCCCGAGAACATGTCTGCCTAAAAACCCTTACCCCAGCAAGCCTTGAACCAAAGTGGGAAGGTCCTTTTCAAGTTCTTACAAGTCCCACCGCAGCGAAACTCTCAGGACCTATCTCTTGGTGCCATCGCTCTAGATTAAACAAGCCCCTGAAGCACCCACTGACCCGCCAACTGCCATCCTCCAGTCCTCAGCCCGACCGAACCCCACCTCACGCCTGTCCCTGAGGACAACCCACCGCGGTCCCCCTCCTCTTACAAGCCGCGAGTACTCCCAACCCCTGAAGAAACTCAAAGGCCCTTTCCCTGCCTACACTGCCAGTTCACCCGCTTCCCCTACTCCGTCTGCCAAGCCATCTCTTGGTTCTAGCCCCAAGCTCCCGCACTTGACTTTCAGTGTGGACAAATGACCTGCTTTTCCAAGGCACTCTGTGTGACTCCTCCGCAGCTGAAACACGGCTGTTTACCTTGTCACTCGCGTCGCCATCTGTCCCTCCTGCTCCTTGGCTGCCCCGCACCTCCACACCACGGCGTCCTATCATCCGTAACCAGCTCTGCGAAACCCTCAGCTTCACCGACGCCCTGCAGCACAATCCCGGACCCCAGCAGAAGACTGCTGGCTGTGCCTCTCCCTGCCTGCTGCGACTCAGACGGCCACTCCTGCCTCTGCAGAACCCTGGGTTTCTACCAGTGTAACCTATCATCCCCAGTATCAACCCCAATGTAACCTATCTTCCCCAGTATCATGCCCAACGTAACCTATCATCCCCAGTATCGAAGTAAAAGCCGCTCCAAGCCCGCACACATGCAGTCATGAGCCAGGTCTCCCATCCCCGAAACCACCACAAATGCCTTGACAGGACGGGCAATACGACTTCTGCGTCCCTGTATTTCCAATCTCACCCAATATACAGACGATAATAACAAACCCATACACGGCCACATAACCATGAACACAGATTTAACTCTCCAAGCCCCAGCGTGCTTTCAATACACTCTGTCTTCAGGCCGACCTCTGGGGCACCTACTGCCCCATCAATGCTATACCTTACAGCTTCAGGCCCCAGCCATCAAAACTTTCAAGTCGGCCGGGCGCGGTGGCTCACGCCTGTAATCCCAGCACTGTGGGAGGCCGAGGTGGGCGGATCACGAGGTCAAGAGATCAAGACCATCCCGGCCAACATGGTGAAACCCCGTCTCTACTAAAAATACAAAAATTAGCCGGGCATGGTGGCACGCGCCTGTGGTCCCAGCTACTCGGGAGGCTGGGGCGGAAGAATCGTTTGAACCCGGGAGGCGGAGGTTGCAGTGAGCCGGGATTGCACCACTGCACTCCAGCCTGGAGACAGAGCAAGATTCCGTCTCAAAAAAAAAAAA
>PVKP010032880.1:0-25511 GCA_004027715.1 Plecturocebus donacophilus | reverse complement strand
TTTCTAAAATCTCTTCCTCTTTCTTTCTCTTTCATTCTTTTTTCTTTCTTTTGCTGTTTCTTTCTTTCTCCTTTTCTCTCTTTTTCTAAAATCTCTTCCTCTTTTTCTTTTTTCTTTCTTTTGCTGTTTCTTTCTTCTCCTTTTCTCTCTTTTTCTAAAATATCTTCCTCTTTCTTTCTCTCTTTAAAAAAAAAAAAGCCCTGTTATAAGGTGATAGAAACTAATTCAGTTGATTGACTCCCCCAACAGAGAGGCAAATGATGTAACTATTCAAATTGCTTACTTTGGAGAGCAACAAATTTGTTAACCACTGGTCAAAGTGACAGTGTGCATAAAACAAAATTTGTGTGCATTGAACCATCAGAAAGCAAAAGTGTCACTATCTCAGCCACCTATGTGGCATGATGCTCAAAAAGTTTCATATTTTTGGAGCATTTTGAATATTGAATCTTCATTTTAGAAATGTTCGACCTGTAAACTAAAACAACTTGAAAATCAAAGTTAAAGGAATTATACTATTTGGTTTTGAGGTTTATTATAAGGTCATAATCATCAATACAATGTCATTTTTGGCATCAGGATATATAAATAAATCAAGACGATAGAACAGTGAGTCCAGAAATAGACCAACACAAAAATGGTCAATTGATTTTTGACAAAGGTGCCAGGGCAGTTCAGCGGAGGAATAAATACTCTTTTTAATAAATGGTGCTGAAATAATTGACTAGATATATAGAAAAAATGAACCTTAACCATTACCTCACACCATACACAAAAACTAACTTAAAACGGATCACAGATCTAAGTGTGCAAGCTAAAACTATACAACTCAAAAAGAAAACAAAGGAGAACAAGTTTTAATGACCTTGGGTTTGGCAAGAAATTTTTGTATTTCTTGAATACAAAAAGCATGAGCTATAAAAGAAAAAACATCAACAATTGGACTTCATCAATATAAACTTTTGCTCTTCAGGAGTCACTGTTAAAACCAAATACTACATGTTCTTACTGCTAGGTGGGAGCTAAGCATTGGGTAAGCATGGACAAGAAGATGGGAACAACAGACACTGCGGACTACCAGGGAGGGGAGAAAGGGAAGGACCAAGTGCTCAAAAACTACCTGTTGGGCACTGTGCTCACGGCCTGAGCGAGGGCATCATTCATACCCCACACCTCAACATCATACTATACCCATGTAACAAACGTGAACATGCACTTCCTGAATCTAAAAAGTTGAAATTACTAAAAAAAAAAAAGTCACTGTTAAAAGGAAAAGGCAAACCATAGACTAGGAGAAAATATATACACACACACATAGCTATGGACTTGTATCTAGACTAAAGAACACTTACAACTCAATAATAAGACAAATAACCCAATAAAAACGGACAAAAGATTCAAATAGACATCAAATTCAAATCTACCAGACAAAAGATGTGGAGAGCAAATTATGCCCATAAAAAAATTGCTCCACATGATTAGTCATTAAGGAAGGGCAAATTAAAACCACAATTAAATGCCACAACATGTAACTTCAAAATGCCTAAAATTCATATTTAATAGTTGGTAAAGATATGGAGCAAGTGGAAACTCTCTTCACCATTGATGGGAATGCAAAATGGTACAACCACACTTTCGAAAACAGTTTAACAATTTCTTAAAAACTTAGATACTTAACATATGTCTAAGTCCACTCCGAAGCATTTACCCAAGGGAAAAATAAATTATATGTCCTATGTAGACTTAAACATAGAAAGTAAATTAACAAC
Source organism: Plecturocebus donacophilus (assembly GCA_004027715.1). Taxonomy (NCBI): domain Eukaryota; kingdom Metazoa; phylum Chordata; class Mammalia; order Primates; family Pitheciidae; genus Plecturocebus; species Plecturocebus donacophilus. The sequence goes on along the minus strand of PVKP010032880.1, from coordinate 23,742 downwards.
GGCCCCAAATTAGAACAAATCCCATAATGTTCACCAAGAGGTAAAATTGTTCCTCCTAACTGAAATTTCGTATTCTTTAATATCTCCCCAATCCCCCTCTCTCTCTGGCCTGTGGTAACCAACATTCTACTCTCTGTTTCTCTAGGTGAAGTCTGTTTAGATTCCACATGTAAGTAAGATCAGCCACATTTCTTTAAAGTCACTCCTCATTGAGGGCATGGTACTCTTTTCAGCCATTGCTTCCATATATGGGTGAGTATACACACAAAATAAGGAGGCATCAGATCCACTGCAGAGTCAGATTTCAGAATCTCAACACCCAATTTTATACATCAGATTTCAAGTTCAACAATGTCATGTGGAGTCTGACTCCATATTTGATGTTTGACTGTTAACAGCTTTCAGACCCCATCACTTCCCTTTCCCCGTTAGCCCCACATCTGGGAAATTTGATGAGAAAGCCTACACACTCTCTTCATCAGCTCTAGTAGGCAAGAACACGAGCCCCAGGCCCCACACAGAAACCGTTCTCTTGGCTCCAGGTCCTAACCACCGTAAAACCCCACGCCAGTCTTCTTTCCTTGCTCTCTCAAGCTGTTTTTGGACCAATTTGGGAGCCAGCTCATTATCCTCTTGGTGCAGGTGTCGTGGCATCAGTTTCAGCATGTAAATCAAATTTGGGGGCAAGGGTGGGGAGAGCCCATCCCATCTATACAGAATGACTACAGCAATTGGGTTCAAGAAGGTATCAGGGTGTGGTTTCCCTTACTCACTACTTGCAGGAAAAATAAATTGCTAGCCTAGGATGGGGGAAGCAACCGATGTGAACAGGGTAGGCAGTTTCCAAAGTGGTACTCCAGATCTTCCCCTTTTGACATTCATACCTTTCCCTCCAGTTGAGTATGGGCTGGACTTGGGACTTGCTTCAAATGAGTAGAACATGGCAAAAGTGATGAGATGTCACTTCTGAGATTCGGTCACGAAAACACTCTGCCTTCCATTTTGCTCGCCTTCACTTGCTCACTCTAAGAGAAGCCAGCTACCAAGTTGTGAGCTTCCATATGGGTGAGGCTGAACTTGGAACTTGGAACTTGATCTTCCCCCAGTAGAGTCTTCAGAGGAGATGGTAGCCCAAGCCAAACCCTGATTGCAGTTTTAAGGGTACCCATGAGCCAGAGCCACCAACAAATCTGCTCTCAAACCCCTGACACAGCACAGATAATTAATGTTTGTTGTTTTAAGCCACTGAGTCTGGGGATAATTTTGTTACTCAGCAATAGATAACCAATACAAATAGTGAGTTCCTGAATAGGAGGATTTCTGGAGAATGAATGTAATTATGATTAAGTGGAAAAAGAGAGTTCAGTGCCTTGGAGGATACTGGGAAGAGAAAGAAAGGGGCATAGCAAGTTTCAAGGACTAAGCTGGAAGCAGGTCTCACACTGACTAGGCCAATGTAGCCAGAGATCTAAGTGAAGCAAATCAATGCCACCAGTAACCAGGAATCACAGGTGTCCCCTGAGACTAAGAAATCCAGTGACCACATCACTTTGGGAGGAAAGCTATCTCTTTTGTCCACTGGCATGAATCTTTGATTGATCCTGCGGGAACACTAAGACATGAAGCAATTGCTTTATTTCTATAAAAGTGGAGTCCATGAAAACAGCTTAAGCCAGTGCCCCTTCATCATCCACAATCTCCTTTTACTAAGTTTCACAGAGAGCAATTTCACACTAATTGCAGCCTGGTCTTGATTTCCTGTCATTGTTACTGATTGCCTATGAGAAATTTATGTCTTAAATGAGGTGAAGTTCAGTCCCCTGCCCCCCGTTTCAGTCGTAGCAAACCATCATTTTATCTGACATCATTTTTTTTAAAGCGGAATTTTCTTCAACATCATCTGTAGAGAGCTTCACCTTGCTATTATCCTAGGATGAGCAAGGGCATGCAGTAGGAGCTCTCTCAATTTCTCTTTCCTTCAGATCTCTCTTCATAATTGTCAATCATTGCCTCCCTTTGCCCTGTTTCAGAAACAACAGCAGCTCTCATTTTTCGCAAGGTTAGCCCCTCCACTACAGGTCTTAACTCAATTCCTTTCTCTTTTTGCTAAGCTATCAATCACCTCCACTCAGATCTTCCTCTCCATTTGCTCCTTCCTCTTAGGCTGTAAACCTTTTCACCCACAGATATATTCCCCCACCACTGATGCCTCTTCCAGCTACATCCTATATCTTTCCTCCCCTCATCTGAATTACTTCTTGACTTCTCATCTGCTCTTTGACCCACAGTAATTTGTTTTATATACCTACAATTCTACTAAATTGGATTCAGAATCACCACTGCAAGCAGGATGGACCCTGAGTAGCTGTCAGTTCTAATAAGCTTACAGATATGCCCATGATTCCATCATTCTCCCATTGATCTTTTCACTGCCCGCTATGTTCCAGGCACTATTCTATATTTATCAGTAGTTCATAGATGTGCCCGGACGCATAACCATTCCAAGAAAACATAGTAAACAAGGAAGACAGGGATCTCTGGCTTCTTGGAGCTTACAATCTAGTGTGAGCAGACAAGCAAAAAAAGGAGAAACAAACATAATCAGGGAAGTATAAAGTATGTCAGCTATGAGAAGTGTCACAGTAAAAATGAAGTAGGAAAGAGAAGTAGGCAATGTAGTGGAGGTGGGAAAATGGTGAGGCAGAATTTTAGAGCTTCTAGGGCACAATGGTTAGGGGAGAACATTCTGGAGCCAGAGGACCAAGGTTTTTTCTCCCATGTCTCTCATTTTTTTTAACTGCATGCCCTTAGGCAAGTCATTTAACCTCTTGACGTTTTCATTTCCTCATCTGTGGAATGAGAAGGAGGTTAGAACCTGCCACATAGAGGTGTTGTAAGGATTAAATGAACTTACTACAAGTATTTAGAAGCACGCCTGAGTTCACAGCAAGAGCCCAATAACTGTTACTCTGCAAAAGCCTGTTTTGAATCGAAAACTGCTGATTAACTGTGTAACCCTGGCCAAATTATTTCACCTCTCAGAGCCTCAGTTTTCTCATGGGCAAGATGGACACAATTAGTTTTAGTTCATAAGTTTCATGCAAAGGTGAAATGAGATAATATCTATAAAGCACTTTGCAAATCATTCACCCCATAATAAGCACCCAATAAAATGATAGCTTTAAAAGAAAACAAGACAAAGAGACACACCTCCTTCTGTTCTTTCCATTTGTCTGCAACTTGGTGAATATTTGTATGAAGCCTCCAAGTCACCTTCAGACTCGGGAGACAGCACCATCCATATATCAATGTGTACAGAAATGAAATGGGAATAACATCTGATTCCATAAGAATGCATTCCTCCCAAACCAATAATTTAGTAAACTTCTCATTTGCCTGTAATGCCTATAGTGCCAAAAGATCATAGTTTAAAACTATAGATATGAGGTTTTCTTTTTCCTTTTTTGAGATCCATACTCAGCATAACCAAGGATTTCAAAACAACGCTGACAATAGTCAATACGGTTTGGTGTGTCCCTACCCAAATCTCATCTTGAATTGTTATTCCCATAATCCCCACGTGTCTAGGGAGAGATCTAATGTGAGGTGATTGAATCATGGGGGTGGTTTCCCCCATGCTGTTCTCATGATGGTGAGTTCTCACGAGATCTGATAGTTTTATAAGGGACTCTTCCCCCTTTGCTCCTCATTCTTCTCTCTCCTGCTGCCATGTGAAAAGATTCTTGTTTTCCTTTGCCTTTTGCCATGATTGTAAGTTTCCTGAGGCCTCCTCAGCCATGTGGAACTGTGAGTCAATTAAACCTCTTTCTTTTATAAATTACCCAGTCTCGGATATTTCTTTATAGCAGTGTGAAAACAGATTAATACAATAGTGCTTTACTCAAAATAGAAGCTCTTGAAAAGCTTTTCTGTAAATTAGGCTTTGTACATCATCTTAAAGGTACAAAGGAAGTTTGAATATAAAGAATACTGAGAGTGGATGCTTTATAGATTGCTGCTAGTTTGACCCAGTTTGTCTACTTTATCTGCTTTCAATGTGTAGATGTTCAAATATCCAGCTGAGTTAAAGTGGTTATCTCTCTGGGTGAAAGCCCGATTTTTTTCTCCAGGATAGTATAACATGAGAGACTGGTAAGGGTAGTGTTTCTCAGAGAGTGGGAAAATATGTTTGTTTTTAGCAGCAGATGCAAAGCTTAGGAAATTCAATTTCCACAACCTCATGAAAGCTGTTTGTGGAAGACTTTTTTGACTGAAATAGGTCCTAAGAAATATGAGTCTGCACTGAGATAATACACAATGACCTGGGATAACACAAAGTTCTCAGACTTCAGCACCCTGGCAATAACCTACATCAATAACTTAGTCCTAAATTCCCCCTTGTTGTCCCAGCTTGCATTTGGAAATGTCAATGTTGCTAGTAATATTTGACATTTGTATCCAAGGACCGGTGATCTTTGTGCATCAGAGAAAGCTTCGTGAAAAATGGCAACTCGTTGGTCAGAACCACCTTCTGAGTAGCTGGAACCACAGGAGTGGGCCACCACGCCAGTCTAATTTTTTTTTTTTTTTTTTTTAGTTTTGGTAGAAACTGGGTCTTGCTATGTTGTTGTTCAGGCTGGTCTCCAACTCCTGGCCTCAAAAGATCCTCCTGTCTCAGCCTCCCAAGTGCTGGGATTACAGGCTTGAGCCACAAGTCAGTCCTCCACATCTACTAATGCTCCTCATATAATGCTGCAGTTCACATTCTATAGATCTATAGACTATCTCCTAGGTTTCTCTTGAATCTATCCCTTCTCCAGTCTCAACATCACTGTTTTTAGTTCAAGCAGTTCGTTAGACAACTGGACAAGACTCCTACCTTGCTCCCTGACAGTACTACTACCCATCTCATCCCAAAAAAATGCATTTGCCATATTGCCATTGAAAACTCATTCTAAAACACACACCTCACAATGCTGAGCCTTTGCATAAAGTCCAACATCTTTGAAGTTCAAATTCCTTTTTTAAAGTACATATGTGCCTTTGTAATCTGACTTTTTCATCTCTGTCCACTCCCAGGATGTAACCACACCTGCACTGGCAGATGCTGTTTTCTCTTGAAAACAGCTGGAAATCCCTTTTTCTGCTCCATATCCTCCCTGTAGTTTCCACCTCCTGTAGCCTTCATTGGGAAAGCCCTATTCAATTGTTAAGGCTCAGCTCAAACATCATCTCCTCCAGGAAGTCTCCCGTGATTCCCCAGATGAAGTCAGATGCCCTCACCTCTATGCCTCTAACAGCCAAATCATAATTTTCCCCCTTCCACTAGTGTATAATCTCTCGATGGCAAGTGCTGTGCATACACAATTATATCCACAGCCTTAGAATAGTCTTGGCACATAGTAGGAGCTCAACAAATATTGATTGTGTTATTACTGATCTCTCATATTGAAATACACAGTAGTTATTTGTTAATCAGCCTCCTCCACAGAAATGTGAGCTCCTATGAGTCAAAGACGGTCTCTTTTGCCTCTGTATCCCAACACCTATCACAGAGCCTGGCAAAATGTGAGAGCACACGGTTTGTTAAATGAATTAATGCACAGGCAAATAAATGAATAAACCACACAGGTCCCCAGAGTTTCCTTTCCAATCAGCACAACGTAAACCCGTTGTTTCAGTAGTGGTTAGGGGGAGCTCTCGCCAGATGCAAATCAAGTCCAGCTGGAAGATGCCAATATAAACAAACCAGATCCTAAGAGACCAAGAGGTGCACTGCTTGTGTGTGTCATGAGCATCAATAAAAATATTAATATGTGAACTCCCAATTTTAATTGGGGGAAAATACTTTTTTTTTTTTTTTTTTGCAGGATGCCTATTTAGTCCTATTTCTTCATCAGTGGGAACTTGGAAAAGCTATGATTTTATGTGTGGCCTAAAAAAAGCAGAAATTCCACTCAGTTGAGGGTTTATACAGAATTTGTTTTCACAGCCGCTACCAGAACTTTCATGTTCACTACATCATCCCCCTGTGGGGTGGGTATTAGGATCATCACTACTATAGATAAGGAAATAAAGGCAGGGAGGGCTTCAACAAACCCATGATGGAGCAGACCCTGTGGTCTTAGATTATTAGATCAGGGTATTGGTGGGCCAAACGTGTAGTTATGTCACTAAAGCTCCAGAATGCCAGGCCATCTTACGCAAAAGATACCCTGAGATGAGACCTCATTTCCTGAAAGAGCCCTCAGTACCTCTGCCAAACACGCTCCTGCTCATCTTAACACCTGAGCAGGCTGTGGAGACGGCTGAGTTTTTCCATCCCATTCACCTCATTGAACACCTACTGTGTTCCCTGAGAGTGTACTGCGCCCAGGGCATGATGTGATTTCTGTAAACAGAAGAGTGTGCTTGACCCTGAAAGACACAGATGATGCACCAAAGACCATGGAAAATTCCTGGTAACATTGCTAGACTCAGTAAAGATGGTGCTCTTGAGGAGATATTTAAGGATTAGGGAAATTTTAAAAATTAAAAAATGAGGATGTTTACAGTGCTTTGATGACCAGATTACAAGTAAAAAAAAGTTTTTAAAATAAAAATGTTTTGGCCAGGTGCAATGGGTCTTGCCTATAATCCCAACACTCTGGGAGGCCAAGGCAGGCATTCGAGACCAGCCTGGGCAGCATGGCAAATCTCATCTCTATAAACAATACAAAAATTAGCTGGATGTGGTGGCATGCAACTGTGGTCCTAGCTACTCGGGAGGCTGAAGTGGGAGGACTGCTTGAACCTAGAAGGTCAAGGCTGCAGGGAGCCATAATCGCACCACTGCACTCTAGCCTAAGTGATGAAGCAAGGCCCTCAAACAAACAAAAAAAAACCAAATGAAAATGAAAAAAATTAAAGTTTTGTACTAGAAGTAAAAAGCTACTAAGGGTTAAAATGTTCCTGGAAGTGGAAAGGAGAGAAATCAAACACACACATTTCATGTTTGTAACGTTTTGCATTCCTTTGCTTTCCTGCTAGGACCCAGGATCACCCACACTCATCCGTCCCCAAGATGTGGGATTTTAGCTTCCAAGACAAATCCGCCAAGTTTCATGGTTGCTTTGGAAAACATTTCCTGAATTGCTACTTGACCAGTGTGGTGTATTAAATCATAATCATTGTCAATGGCCAGAACCCTAAGCTTGGAATAGCAATGCCAGCTCCAGCCTGTACTGGAGCGCTGTATGCCTTTGAAGGATTTTAGGTTCTCAGAAGGTTTGGTTTCCCTGCAGTGTGGTGTCGGCTTCCAAACCAAGAGGCAGCTGGCAGTGCCACTGCTGCACAGGAATCAGAAATCCAACATGTAGTCTGAGGGACTCTGCGGCAGAGAGTCTTATTCTTTATGATGTCTTAAAACTGAGCAAAAAACACCAGGTCTCAACTCACTTCCCTTTGACATCATGATAAAATAAATCTGTCCTTCCAGCAAAAGGCCTGAGTGGTAGAAGAAACAGATCAGAAGACCTGATAAAGGCAACCTCAGCTCTATCCTCCTAGAGAGCCACGGACCTGCTCTGAGCACCAAAATCCTTCATTTTTTCATTCAACAAAATGTGCTGAGCAAGCTAGGTGCAATGGCATGCAACTGTAGTCCCAGTTATTTGGTATGCTAAGGCGGAAGGATGGTTTGAGCTCAGGAGTTTGAGTTCAGCCTGGGCAATACAGCAAGACCTTATCTCTTTACAAAAAAAAAGAAAAATAATTAAAAATAGGCCAGGCGTGGTGGCTTTTGCCTGTAATCCCAGCTACTTGGGAGGCTGAGGCAGAAGAATCACTTGAACCTAGGAGGCGGAGGTTGCAGTGAACCGAGATTGCACCATTGCACTCCAGCCTGGGCAACAAGAGCAAAACTCCATCTCAAATAATAATAATAAATGGTTGACTCTGCAACAACTTGGGCCCTGTACTAAGTCTGGGAAACACAAAGGTGTCTAAAACACGGTGAGTGCCCTGAAGATTCAGTCTGTGAGTGAAGAAAGATTGGAAAGCGATGGAGTACAATATAATCTGCAGGGTGTGAGAGCGGAGGACTGAACCAAAGTGATGGTGACAAAGAGAAGGGAGTGACTTATTAGCTGCCATTGTTACCAAGCTTTAGACAGCAGGACTGCTCTACCTTCCCAAGGCTACCCGTAAAGAAAGGCTAACGCACGGTTAGACTTCACAGTTCACACTAACTCCAAAAACAAGCCAGTCAGAATGAGCAAGAAGTCTGCATTGAGAATATTTCCTAGGAAATTCCTTTTTATAACTGGTGAATATGTACAATGATTCAAACAACTTGCCAGAACTATTTTTCAGCAGAAATTGTATCAGTACAACATTCGATTGCACAGGAGGTTCTGGGAATGGTGAAAAGTTCTCACTAAATTATGATATCTAGTCTTAGTTATCATATCAGCTTCTTAATCTCAGCACTGAGTAACCTAATGTTTCTCAGTCCTGAATATAGGCTGAGTTAACCTGAGTCTCTTTTGGATAATATAATACTTATTGATATTCAGGCTATATCCAGACCATTTGGATAGGAATCTCTGGAGATTTGGGTGGGGACACAGAGCTGAACCATATCAGAAGGAAGATGTGTTGAGATATGTTCTCTTAAACATCTCTTTGTATCTCTAATGTAATTTCTAAATCTGGTAATAAGATTTATATTTGTTTTACAAGAAAAGCCATTGGAAAACTTTTTGTTAATATGGAGAATGTTGTCAGAGTTACTGTTTCTGCTCCTTAAATCCTTCTCTAGCACCACATAACCCAGGCACAGAAGAATCTACACCCTTTTTCACTCCGTGACAGTAAGGCATATTCAATAACAAGGTCTGTACTGCCTAATCATATACGTATTACCAATTATTTTATCTGAAGAACGTTTTAAAATCATTCTTCTGCAAATTTGCTTAGTGTTTCCTCTACGTGTCACTCAAGGTTCCCTGGTTAGCAACAGTGTGAAAACTACATGCTTCTTAAGAGGACGGGAGGGCTGGATATGGTGGCTCATGCCTGTAATCCCAGAACTTTGGGAGGCCGAGGTGGGTGGACAGCTGAGGTCAGGAGTTCGAGATCAGCCTGGCCAACATGGCGAAACCCTGCCTCTACTTAAAGTCCAAAAAAAAAAAAAAAATTAACTGGGCATGCTGGCGGGCACCTGTAATCCCAGCTACTTGAGAAACTGAGGCAGAAGAATTGCTTGAACCCAGGGGGCAGAAGTTTCAGTGAGCCTAGATTGTGCCATTGCATTCCAGCCTGGATGACAGAGCAAGACTGTGTCTCAAAAAAAAAAAATGGACAGGAACCACAGCAGTCCCAAATGTAAGTCCCTGCCGTGATGTTTGTACAATGGAAAAGAAGCCTCATAGGTAGTCAACAAAAGGATATCACATCGTGCTGGCTTCACCCTTGTCTACTCATTTAATTACAAACAGATGGAAAGACAAATCAGCTGATTCTCTGGGGTGAACCAGGCAGGGACGGAGCTTAAACTGGAGAGATACCAGCCTTACTTGCAAGACAATATTTTCCAGAGGTGCTTCAGACAACTTATAGATGACACAGCTGCAGGTCTTACCTATTTGGATTTAGCTGCCTCATGGTGCAAGAAACTGCTGTGCAGAGGCAATGATGATCATTGGTATGAGTATGGTTCTCAAAATCTGTGAAACTATTTGTTTTTGCTCTGTCTTGCTAAACCGCCCTTACCTGTTCCTTTCCTATAACTGTAAACCTTGATTGCTGGTCAGTCAACACAGGCTTTGTCCAAACCCTTAAAAATCTAAAGAAAGAACTAAGGCAATTATTAAAATAGTGCTCCACAAACATCCATGGGCATGCAAGCTGCCTGGGATATTGTTACGATGCAAACTGTGATTCATCATGTCCTGAGTGGGGTCTGAGTTCTGCATTTCTAACAAGCTGCCAGGCATTGCTGATAAGGTCGAGGACCCAGGTCACCAAGACCTACAACTGAATTCCCTGAGATTAGATTCAGGCCATGAAGAAAGTAACCGTGGTTTTTTTCTTTCTTTTTATTTAAGGAGCTTGGATTGACCTAGTTAAACAAAGGTCTTGTAGTCAGTTAATGCCTCTCCAGTGGATGAAATCATGAGAGAGAGCGTAAAAAGAACATGAAGTTTGTCCTGGCACTATTAGAATCCATGGTTTCGCTGGCCCCTGAAACCCTGCTGAATCTCATGGAGCCTGATTGTTAACACTTCATCAGATTGCCAGAGCCAGTAACTTCCTTGCTTTGCATAATCAGCTTGAATTGGACTCTATCTCTCAGAACCAAGATTCCTTCAACCATTGCATTTAAATTGTGATGCGATGACTTCATGAATTATGATATATCCCTAAAGGAGAATTATGCAGCTGTCAAAAAGTATTACTCCAAAAAATATATTCGGATGGACAAATAATACAAGGGCGACAAAGGCATAATACCAATGTATAAATACAGAATAATCTGAATTATATAAATTTTAGAAGACTATTAAGTAAATGCCCCAAAACATAGATAGTAGTTAAAGTCAAATATTTCCATATCCTAGTTTCTTGAGCATATGAATTTTATTTTATATGGCAAAAGAGACTTTGCTGATGTCATTAAATTACAGATGTTGAGATGGAGAGATTATCCTGGATAGCCTGGGTTGGCCCAATATGATCAGACTGGTCTTTATAAGGAGAACTCAGGAGAAGACAGAGTCAGAAGAAAAGGGGATATGATGACAGAAGCAAAACTGAAGATGAGTGAAGGAGGTTACAAAGAAATGTGGGTAGGCCCCAGCAACAAAAAGGCAAGGAAACAGAATTTCCCTTGAGCCTCTAAAAGGAACGCGCCCTGCCAACACCTTGACTTCAGGCTGGGAAAGTTGATTCAGAATTCTGACCTCCAGAAGAATAAACTTGTGTTGTTTAAAGCTACTACATTTGTGTTAATTTGTTATAGCAGCAATAGAAAACTAACACAGTAATCGGCTCTGTACTTCCCTTTAATCAACATAAGCTATTTTTATAATTAAAAAAAACAACTTAAAGGAAGGAATAAGGATAGTTTGCTATAAGAGGTATTATGAATAATACTTTTTATTTATGTATTTATTTATTTTTGTAGAAAGTGATTTATTTAGAGAGAGAGAGAAACAGGAGGAGGAGAGAGAAATAAACAGCTAACTCTCACACTTAGTGAGAGAATCCAGAAAGATGGAATCCAGAAGAGGAAAGCAGCTTCCACACTGAGTGAAGGGAATAGAGAGAGATGGAGTTTTAGGAGGGGAAGACAGGCTTCCACGAAGGGAGTGTTCATGGAAGGGGACTCCAGAGGGAAAATCCAAGATAGAGAAAAATAGCTTCCATGAGTACGAGGGTGTTCGTGGAAGGGGATCCAAACATGGAGTCCCACGAATACTTTTAACAGTTGAATATAGCTTGGTTGCTATTGCTTTCTAGTACTGTGAGATAGAATCATAGTGTAGTCTAATTTCAACACAGCAAGAGAATGTTACCTTGTACTAATAGAATTCTGATCTCATCACTCCCTTGGGTAAAAGCTTGGCTTCTGCTATTAATGTCCAACACATGACTTAGCAATATGTATTCACAAGATCAACACCTTTTGAAAATTAGAACTCCCAGTGGCATATTCAAATCACAGAGCACACTGAAGGCAGAGCAAGCTCCTGACTCTATTTGGAATTCTCCATTCTCCTCTCTATATATCCCCAGTGACTCTGGAATCACATTTGGAATCACCAAAAACAAAAGGAAAGTGACGTGACTGCTATATGCCCTAGGAAGGCTAGAGTAATATTAAAAACCTTAAAACTCTGAATGCTGCTCATGAAGCAAACACACATGGCTACAGAATCCTGGTATAACACTCCTAACCCCAGACTGGGTGCCCTGGCCCCACCTCTGAGCCCTCAGAGTCCTCTGTGTACATTTGTCCTATTATATTTGTCCTGTCCTACAATAATCATTTGTTTATGAATCCATTTCCCCAGCTAGACCTTTGATTTCCTCTAGCATAGGAGCTGTGTCTTTTTCTTCTTTGATTTTCTAGCCTAAAACAGTACCTGGCATAGAGAAGGCATTTAATAAAAGTTTGTTGAATTAAATCAAATTGAATCCAGGCCTTAGCAACAGAGCTCTTACCCAACATAATAAAAATTTAACTTTCTTGATTTTATCTTCAAAGTACTTTGCTAAAGTAGAACCAACATGGCATCTTGACCAACTCTCCCCCCAGGCTTTTGGCAAACATGAGATTTCTTCTAGGGAAAACCTGTCAATCTCTGTTCAACTTGAGTTTAGATTTCAAAGGTTAAAATTCAGACAGTTCCCTGTAACTCCAAAAGCATTTATGATGAGTGAGAATCCCATTCAAGTCCCCTAGTTTCTCTTCCCTAGGCTTGATTCAAGCCAGGCCAATACTGGTTAATGACAGCTCTAACCCTTCCTCTTCAGAATGTTTTGCTAAACGTGTGTGGAAAAGCAAAAATGCTCTTGAATTCTTGATTCCTTAGGATCTTCTCAAGAAGCTTCTAAAGTGGCTGTATAAAGTTACTTTGGCATGCCATAGTATATAAGTATTTCGGCTTTGAAATCTTATTGATCTGGGTTTAAATTCCAACTGTAACTTTTGGCAGCTATGAGACATGGGATGTGTTATTTTCTCTATCTGAACTTCAGTTCCCTTATTTAAAAACTGAGGATAAATTAGTTACCTATTGAGACTGTTGTATACTTATATAAATTTGTGTAATATAGCAGGATTCCTGCACATTGAAAGTGCTGAAGAAGCAATAGCTGTTACTATTATGAATGATAATAATTATCTTACACAAGAGTCTCCAGAGAGAATAAAGCCCAATGTTGCATATGCCTAACTACCCTAGATTTGGAAGAAACATCTTCCCTGGTATTTTTGCTTCCATATACCCTCACCTACAGTGAGACCATAAGGAAAAATATGTTCTTCTTGCTCAACAGAACTTCTACCACCAAAAAGAGAAGACTCATCTCTAATAAATAACTCAAATATTCCCATTTGGACTAACCATGTACATACAGTTTTTTCTCTTCTTTGGAAATCAACCCATGTTTGACCTCTTATCTACAGACATTCATTTCCAAATATCACTAATATTTTAGGATTGAAGTCCCAAAACACCACAGTTGAGAAAAGATAGAGTAATAGGGATTAGATTTACTCACTTAGCTGAAATAACTAAAAAACACAGAAATATATATAAAATAGCAGTTTTCAAGATATTGAACATCAGCAACAAAAATGTGTTTCCTGAGAAGTGAAAACAAAAGAAATGACTTCTACAGTTGCTGTAACTTTCTGCCCAGAGAGAGTTTCCAGGCTACAGAGCATGGAACGGGAACGCAGGTAGACCCCATCAAACTTCCTAAGACAAAGTTAGAAGTCCAGAGAAGATAAGCTGACCCGTGTTTCCAAGACAGAGTACCAGAGACGAATGAGCTGCAGAGAGACAGAACTTGGGAGATGTGCAGTGTGCCTGAGTTTTCAGCTGAGTACTGATCAGCACATATATGTAAGGAAACTACCTACAAATAGGAAAAGAACCATTTGAAAGCATTATAAGGAGTAACCCTTGGAATTCAAACAGAGCCAAAAAAAAAAAAAAATCCTGTTCCTACCCGCCAGAATGAAGAATATCACAATTTACAGAATGTTGGGTACATGTTCCTAAAAAGTGTGGCAGAATTAGCCTTGGACTTAATACAACTCTGGTCTCACCTAATAATGTTTAACAGCAAACCTAAAATAATAAATTGTTTCCAAATAACTGCCTAAAAAATCTCAGTATCTACAGGAATACAAAAATATATAGCCACCCAACAAGGTAGAATTGTCAATGTCTGGCATTTATTCAAAACTTCCAGGCATGCAAATAAATAGGAAAATATAATGAAGAGAAAAACCAGTAAATGGAAACAGACTGATAAATGACACAGATATAGAATTAGTAGGCAAAAACATAAAACAATTATTAATAATATATTCCATTGTTCAAAAGCCAGAGGAAAGATGGAGCACATTCAATAAAAACAATGCAAAATTTTTTAAAGACTCCAATCAATCATCTAGAAATGAAAACTATAATGTCTGGAATTTAAAAATCCCAAACAATTGAATGAAATTAACAGCCAACTGAACATTGCAAAAGACAAGATTAATAAACTTGAAGGTATACAAGAGAAATGATCCAAAATGAAACACACATAGAAAAAAGACTGAAAAAAATAGAGCATCATTGAGCTACGAGACAATTTCAGGAAACCCAATGTATGTGCCACTGGAGTCCAGTAAATAAGAGACAGAAGCAGGAAAAATCATGTGAAGAAATAATGATGGAAAACATTTCTAATTTGATGAAAACTGTAAATTCACAAGCTCCAGACTCAACTAATTCGAAGCATAAGAAACGTGAATAAAACTATACAACGGTACATTATAATCGAATTGCATCTAACCAGTAATCAAGAAAAAAACCTTAAAAGCATCCAGATGAAGAAGTCATATTAAATATAGAGAAACAAACAACAGAAGGCAGGTTACACCTCAGAAGCAATACAAAGCCAGAAGAACATGAAGCAAAATCTTTAAAATCCTGAAAGATGAAAACTATCACCCTAGATTTCTATATCTAACAAAAATTTGTTTCAAAATCAAAATCAGTAACAGGATATATGTACGAAAAATCACAAATAAGGGGAAATTAAACAACATGCTCCTGAACAACCAATGGGTCAAAAGAAAAATGAAAAGGAAAAATTGTAAATATCTTTAGAAAAACAAAACTGGAAACAAAACACACCAGAACTTATGGGATATAGCAAAAGCAGTTTTGAGAGGGAAATTTACAGCAATAAATGACTATATTTCTTTAAAAAGATCTTAAACAAACAACCTAAGGTTACCTCAAGAAGCCAGAATAAGTAAAGCCAGCTAAGTCCAAAGTTAGTAGAAGGAAGAAAATAATAAAAAATCAGAGCAGAAATAAATGAAATAGAGACTAGAAAAAATAGATCAATTTAACTAATGGTTTTTTGCAAAGATAAGCAAAACGGATAAATCTTTAGATAGACTAAATAAAAAAGAGAGAACTCAAGTAACCAAAATTAGAAGTGAAAGAGGACACATTACAACTGATACCGCAGAAAAACAAAGGATCATAAGACACTACTGTTAACAATTATATGTCGAAAGACTGGAAAACCTAGAATGGCTAAATTTCTAGAAACATACAACCTTCCAAGACTAAATCATAAAGAAACAGAAACTCTGAATAGATCAATGATGAGCAAGAAGATTTAATCAGTTATAAAAAATTTCCCAACAAAGATAAGCCCAGGACCAGATGGCTCCATGGCCGAATTCTACAAAACATTTAAAGAATAACTAATACTGGCCGGACGCGGTGGTTCATGTCTATAATCCCAGAACTTTGGGAGGCTGAAGTGCGTGAATTACCTGAGCACAGGAGCTTGTGACCAGTTTTACCAAAATGGTGAAACTCCGTCTCTACTAAAAATACAAAACTAGCCAGGCATGGTGGCACATGCCTGTAATCCTAGCTAGTTGGAAGACGGAGGCAGGAGAATCACTTGCACTCAGGAGGTAGAGGTTTCAGTGAGCCAAGATCATGCCACTACACTCCAGCCTGGCAACAAGAGAGAAACTGCATCTCAAAAACAACAATAACGAAAACAACAACAAAAGAATGACTAATACCAATCCTTCTCAAAGTCTTTCGGTAAAACTGAAGAGGAAGGAATACTTGCAGACCGATTTTACAAGGCCAGTGTTACCCTGATGCAAAAGCCAGACAAGAACACTATAAGAAAATAAAATTACAGGCAAATGCCTCTGATGAATACAGGTGCAAACATTTTCAATGAAATATTTGCAAGCGCACTCAACAGCACTTTAAAAAGATTATTTACCGCTTTCCCGGGCGGCTCCCGAAGATGGCGGAGGTGCAGGTCCTGGTGCTTGATGGTCGAGGCCGCTTGGCGTCCATCATGGCTAAGCAGGTACTGCTGGGCCAGAAAGCGGTGGGTGGTCGCTGCGAAGTCATCAACATTTCTGGCAATTTCTACAGAAACAAGTTGAAGTACCTGGCTTTCCTCCGCAAGGGGATGAACACCAACCCTTCCGGAGGCCCCTACTACTTCCGGGCCTCAGCCGCATCTCGTGGCGGACCGTGCGAGGCGTGCTTCCCCGCGAGACCAAGCGAGGCCAGGCCGCGGGGGACCGCCTCCAGGTGTTTCACGGCATCCCACCGCCCTACAACAAGAAAAAGCGGATGGTGGTTCCTGCGGCCCTCAAGGTCGTGCGTCCGAAGCCTATAAGGAAGTTTGCCTGTCTGGAGCGCCTGGCTCCCGAGGTTGGCTGGAAGTACCCGGCAGTGACGGACATCCTGGAGGGGAAGAGGAAGGAGGAAGCCAAGATCCACTATCAGAAGGAGAAACAGCTCATGAGACTACGAGAAGAACGTGGAGAAGAAAATTGACAAATACACAGAGGTCCTCAAGACCCACGGACTCCTGGTCTGAGCCCAATAAAGACTGTTAATTCCTCATACTTGGGCTCACCTGCCTTCCTCCATCGTCGCCCTGGAATATGCGGGATCCAGGAGCAGCAGCAGTCCGGGTGCCACAGGCAGCCTGGGACATAGGAAGCTCGGAGCAAGGAAAGGGTCTGGTCACGGCCTGCCGAGGTTACTTGAAAGCGCTCAGAGGATTGCGCAGGTGTCATTTATCTATGACCAATAGGAAGAGCAACCAGGTACTATTAGCAAAGGGAGCCCGAAGACTTAATTGGAAGGGCCTTAGCTGTGAGTGGGGCGTCTGTCTAACTTTCCACCTGGTCGTATACTATACTCTGCAGCTGTTAGAATGTGCAAGCGCTTGGCAACAGCATAAGCTTGCTGTTGTACAAAGGGTATTTATAGAAGCATTGACTGGGAAAATGGGCAACTCTGAGGAGTTACAGGCAATGTCTGTGCTCTCACCTGTGTTTTGTAATCAGAGTCAAATAAATTACTTTTAAAGAAAAAAAGTATTTACCATGATCAAGAGGACTTTATCTCTGGGATGCAATTATGATTCCACATATACAAATCAATAAATGTGATAAATCACATTACTAGAATGGAGGATAAAAATCATATGATCATCTCAATAGAAGCAGAAAAAGTACTTCACCACATGCAATATCCTTTCATGATAAAAACTCTCAGCAAATTAAACATAGAAGAAATTTATCTGAACACATTAAAAGTAATAGATGACAAGTCCACAATTAACATCATATTCAATGGTGAAAAGGTGAAAGCTTTTCCTCTAAGATCAGGAAACAGATGAGGATGCTTACTCTCACAACTTCTATTCAACATAGTCCTAGAAGTGCTCACCAGAGAAATGAGGTAAGAGAAAGAAAGAAAAGGTGTCCAAAACAGAAGTTAAATTGTTTCTATTTACAGATGACATAATCTTATATATAAAAAATCCCAAAGACTCAATCAAAAAATTGTTAGAAATAATAAATTCAGTAAACCTGCAGTATATAAAATCAACAGACAAAAATCAATAATATTTCTATACACTACCAACAACCTATCCAAAAAGAAATCAAGCAAACAATCCCATTTATGATGACATAATAAAGCGATAGTAATTAAAAAACAAAAGAAAGTATAGTACTGGTATCAAGATAGACAAATAGATCAATGAAGCAGAACAAACGCCCCAAAACTGACCAACACATTTACTTTCAATTGATTTTTTTACAAAGGTGCAAAAGTAACTTGATGGAGAAAAAATAGTTTTCTCCCAAATGATACTGGGCAAATTGTATATCAACATGCAAAGCACCACTGTTGATAGATATCATCATTGAAGTCTTTTCAGTGGCAGTTCCATGGCTGCTTTTTGGACATTAAGATTGCTGTCTGCCACTCTGGCTGGATCAACTATCCACCGCCACTGGGGCACCATGAAAGCTTCTAGTTCTCTGCCAAGTGCAGGATTGCCAGTCTTCCTCAGGATTTCTGCAAAAAGCAAAGGGAAGATACATCCACTATAGAAGAGGTAAAAACTCTAAGCCAAATTTACAATTAAAAAACTAGCAACCCCATTAAAAAGTAGGCAAAGGATATGAACAGGCAATTCTCAAAAAAAAGACATACATGTGGCCAACAAACATATGAAATAAAAGCTCAACATCTCTGATAGAGAAATGCAAATCAAAACCACAATGAGATACCATCTCAGGCCAGTTAGAATGGTGATTATTAAAAAGTCAAGAAACAATGGATACTGGCAAGGTTGAAGAGATATAGGAACACTTTTATGCTGTTGCTGGGGATGAAAAGTAGTTCAGCCATTGTAGAAGAGAGTGTGGCAATTCCTCAAAGAGTTAGAACCAGAAATACCATTTGACCCAACAATCCCATTACTGGGTATATACACGAAGGAATACAAATCATTCTATACAAAGATACATACACACGTATGTTCATTGCAGCACTATTCATAATAGCAAAGACGTGGAATCAACCCAAATGTCCATCAGTGATAGACTGGATAAAGAAAATGTGGTACATATACACCAAAGAATACTATGCAGCCATAATAAGGAATGAGATCATGTCCTTTGTAGGACATGGGTGAAGCTGGAAGCCAATGTCTTCAGCAGAAAACCAAACAGTGCGTGTTCTCACTTATAAGTGGGAGCTGAACAATGAGAACACGTGGATATAGGCAAGAGAACATACCCTGGGGCCTATTGAGGGAGTGCAGTGGAGGGGAAGAGCATTAGGGAAAAGAGCTAATGCATGCAGGTCTTAATACCTAGTGACCGGTTGATAGGTACAGAACCACCATGGCATACATTTACCTGTGTAACAAACCTGCACATCCTGCACATGCACCCTGGAACTTAAAAAGTAAAATAAAATAAAGTGGATATAAACACCACTGCTGAACTGCCTCTGGGCTGCTATTTTGAGTCCAGTGCCTATGGGGTGGCCCCGCTCTGCAAGGAGCAGAAGCTGTGCTACTGCTGTATACTGCCACTTCAATAGAAGTTGCTGTTTAAAAAAAAAAGTGCCTATAGGAATCAGGCAAATGGCACCAATAAGTGAGACAAACATGGAGGGAACAAACTGGTAAGTTCCCTGTGGCCCAATCATCAAGTATTTCAAAAAAGGCTGAAAATCCCTATTTTTATGTAAAATCCCACAATGTTTAAGTGTTGGCAACCAAGTCAACATATTTTAAATACTGTCCAGGATCAGTAGACAAACGACAAATGTGTCTTGGGAAACCAATCTTCCTGGTCTGCATTTTGAGACAGGAGAAGATGAAGAGCAAACAAAATCCCGAGCCATCTCTCCCTTTCCTGGCTCTCACCTAGACACTCCATGTGACAGACAGACTTCCTCTTGCCTCGAGAAAGGCACAGCCCAAGTCCTCCTCCCTAGGAAGAGGGAAACAGCTCAGCCTGCTTGCCCACCCCCTCTGAGACATCACCCTTACTGTACCCTTAAACGAAACCTCTGTTTCTCTTTCTCATTTCCTAACTCTTGCACATCCTTCCGGGTTCAATTTATATCATGTGTTCTAGAAATGTTGCCTCAATTCCCAAATCCAAGTCCCTAATACCTCCTATATATCCCAATCCTAGCATCTATCAAACTGTTTCCATTGTGTTTTTATTCATCGGTCTCCCCCAGGATCCTGTAATAGAGCAGGGATGGTGTCTTGGATACCACTGATCTCCATTACCTGATCCAGTGTCTGCTAAAGAAATATTTACAAAATTAGTGAATAAACACATGTATCCCAGCTCTTCATTCTCACTTAGCTAGGCTTCTTTCCTCGGCTTTCCCTTCAAAGGTGGAGCTGCAGCCTTGGCCAGGCACAGTGGCCCGTGCCTGTAATCCTAGCACTTTGGGAGGACAAGGTGGGAGGATTGCTTGTGTCAGGGGTTTGAGACCAACCTGGGCAACATGACAAAACCCCGTCTCTACAAAAAATTCCAAACAAATATGTGGTTGTGCGTGTCAATCGTCCCAGCTACCCGGGAGGCTGAGGTGATCATCTGAGCTCAGGAAGTTGAGGCTGAAGTGAGCTGTCATCATGCTACGACACTCCAGCCTGGGTGACAGAGTGAGACCCTATTTTAAAGAGAAAAAAAAAGCAAAAGATATAGCCTTCCGGATAGTCTCCCACGTGGAATTTTCACTTAAGAAAAAAACTGTAGCTTTTTTAAAAAATCACATGTCTTTTAAAACTACATTTTCAGCTACTCTGGGCACACTGCCTATGGGGTAGCTCTGCTCCACAAGGAGCAGAAAAAAAAAGATAAAATACATTCCTATAGTCCCAGAGCAGTGGTTCACACCTGTAATTCTAGCACTTTGGGAGACCTAACTGGGCAGATCATGAGGTCAGGAGATCGAGACCATCCTGGTTAACACAGTGAAACCCCGTCTCTACTAAACATACAAAAAAATTAGATGGGTGTGGTGGCAGGCACCTGTAGTTCCAGTGACTTGGGAGGCTGACGCAAGAGAATTGCTAGAACCCAGGAGGCAGAGGTTGCAGTGAGCCGAGATCACGCCGCTGCACTCCAGCCTGGGCAACAGAGAGACTCCGTCTCAAAAAAAAGAAAAAAGAAAAAGAAGTAAACAGAGCAAGGGCAGAGCAAAACATGAAAATCCCATATTAATTCCTCTTTTTTTTCACTCCACTGTTAACAGTTTGATGAGCAACTTTCCCTTCCATTTTCTACAGATTTCTATGCTTTATATACATATATGTGCGTATATACACATGCATCTTATCTTAAACATGCATGAGATCATACTGTAGAATGTTCTGCCTCTTGCTTATTTACCTTCCTTGGTAAAGCTGTACCTGTAGTCATACATGTATCTTTCTTTCTTTCTTTTTTTTTTTTTGAGACGAAGTCTTTCTCTGTTCCCCAGGCTGGAGTGCAGTGGCACCATCTCGGCTCACTGCAACCTCCACCTCCCAGGTTCAAGCAATTCTCCCTGCCTCAGCCTCCTGAGTAGCTGGGATTACAGGTGCCCGCCAGCATGCCCGGCTAATTTATATATTTTTAGTAGAGACGGAATTTCGCCATGTTGGCCAGGCTGGTCTTGAACTCCTGACCTCAGGTGATCCACCCACCATGGCCTCCCAAAGTGCTAAGATTAAAGGCATAAGCCACCATGCCCAGCCAATTGAGATATCTTTACCTCAATCTTTTTAATGGCTATACAGAATTCTATAAAAGACATATGTGCCATGTTTTATTTAACCACTCCTCGATTGAGGATATTTAAGCCATTGACGTTCATTGTCCAAGTCACATTTCTGTGTTTTAATTTTTCCTATAAATATGTAATACTTTTTATGGCAAAAAAAAAAAGAGAGAGAGAGAAGTTTCAAAACAAACAAAAATGCCAGGAGTGGTGGCTCACACCTGTAATCCCAGCCCTTTGGCAGGCCAAGGTGGGCAGATCACAAGGTCAGGAGATCAAGACCATCCTGGCCAACGTGGTGAAACCCTGTCTCTACTAAAATACAAAAAATTACCCAGGCATGGTGATGCACCCCTGTAGTCCCAGCTACTCTCAAGGCTGAGGTAGGGGAAATCACTTAAACCCGGGAGGTGGAGATTGCAGTGAGCCGAGATCGCGCTACTGCACTCCAGCCTGGTGACAGAGCAAGACTCCATCTCAAAAAAAAAAAGCAAAAATGCCATTTCTCAAGAGCTGGCACTGTATTGGAAGTGCCACTGTCTCTGGCCCTCAGGATTTCAGCCATGTCCTCTGTACCTTTTCCTCTGCAGGCAAGTCATTTGGAATAATGGCTTCACATCACTCAACTGGAGTTCACAAGACTCTCCAGTTGTAAAGGCCTACAGCTACATGTGAATTTTGAGAGCACTCAGCTCCTTGTACTCCATCTTGTCATTTGTAAACAAGTTAATAACAATCGCACCATGGGGTTGTTATGTACAGAGAAGGCTGAAGTAGAAGGCAGTCCTGAGGGGCGGAGGGGGGGTGGGGTGCTATATATAATCAGCCATTTCCCAAGAAAACTAGAAGCCATAGAAGAAAAGAGTAAGAATCTCCTTTCTTTTTTCTCTCTTCACAGATTTTTTATGTCAGGATATGCAAGAATCATAGTCACCTGGGTGTTTGTCAAAGATACATTCTAGGAAAGAAGTCATTATATAAAAAAGATACTTGCACACACATTTATAGCAGCACAATTTGCAATCCCAAAAACTTAGAACAAGCCCAAAATGCCCATCAATCCACAAGTGGATGAAGAAACTGTGGTGCATATGTGTGATGGAATACTACTCAGCCATAAAGAAGAATGAATTAATGGCATTCACAGCAAACAGAACGGGATTGGAGACTATTATTCTAAGTGAAGTAACTCAGGAATGGAAAACCAAACATCGTATGTCCTCACTCATAAGTGGGAGCTAAGCTATGAGGATGCAAAGGCATAAGAATGATATGATCGACTTTGGGGACTTTGGGGAAAAGGGTAGGAAGAGGGTGAGGGATAAAAGGCTTCAGAGAGAGCTCCAAGATGGCCGATTAGCAACAGCTCAGGAATGTAGCTCCCAGTGAAAGCGCAGAGAACGAGTGGACGTGGCACTTTCCAACGAATTTTTGTTGCCCACAGACCGGGAGATTCCCGGCAGAGGAGACACACGGGTCGCCAGCGCGACTCTTTTGGCCGGCGCGGCTGTTTTGCCGGCGCCCCAGCGCGGCGCTTCCCGGTGCGGAGTATACGGGACAGACGGGCTCGGCTGGTCCCATCCCCACAAGGAAAACAGCAGTTGGAAGCGCTGAGGACTGAGAGTTTCACAGCGGGCGCAGCGAACCCGGGAAGGTCCGGTTCTGTGGGGAAGGGGCGTCCACCAAAGGAAAACTAAGAAACAGAAAAACTTCATCACCGGGCGGAGAGAGATCCAAAATGGCCGCGTAGCAGCAGCTCGGGATTGTGGCTCGCGGTGAGGGCGCAGAGAGCGAGTGGACGCCGCAGTTGCAGACGAATATTTGATGCCCACAGACTGGGAGATTCCCGGCAAGGAAGCCACCCGGGTCACCAGCATGACTCTTTTGGCCGGCGCGGCGCTTCTCGGTGCGGAGTGTGCGGGACTGGGTGGTGCCCTTTTAGTTGGGCTCGGCCGGTCCCATCCCCACAAGGAGAACAGCAATTGGGAGCACTGAGGACTGAGAAGCACAGCTGAACCCGGGAAGGCCCAGCTCTGTGGGGAAGGGGCGCCCCCCGAAGGAAAACTAAGAAACAGAAAAAACTTCATCACCAACAAGCTGGACGTCCACTCAGAGACCCAATCTGAAAGTCGGCAATTACAAAGACGACAGGTGGATAAATCCACAAAAATGGGAAGAAAACAGTGCAAAAAGGCTGAGAACACCCGAAATCAGAATGCCTCTCCTCCTACAGGGGATCGCAGCTCCTCATCAGCAAGAGAACAAGACCTGACGGAGGATGAGTGTGATGAACTCACAGAATCAGGCTTCAGAAGGTGGATAATAAGAAACTTCTGTGAGCTAAAAGAACATGTTCTAACCCAATGCAAAGAAACTAAGA
>PVKP010032879.1:0-25511 GCA_004027715.1 Plecturocebus donacophilus | reverse complement strand
CCCAGCAATTGCATAGCATTTCACAGGTTTAAATAAAATATTGGTTGGCTGCTTATTTGTTATTTTCATCCCCTATTTCTTCCTGTCTCCATTGTTAAACACAATTATTGGCATAAAAGAGGTTTTTAATCCCCATTTTTAGACTGTATTCTAGCCTGGGCAATAAAACAAGAATCCCATTCTCTCTCCCTCTTTCTCTCCCTCTTTCTTTCTCTCTTTCATTCTTTTTTTTCTTTCTTTTGCTGTTTCTTTCTTTCTCCTTTTCTCTGTTTTTCTAAAATCTCCTCCTCTTTCTTTCTCTCTTTCATTCTTTTTATAAAAAAAAATAAAAAAAATTAAAAGAAAAGGAGCAAGAGATGGGATCCAAGACTGTTTTTTAAAAACAGATCTCTTGTGAATTCATTTTTGTTGGGGAGGCACCAAGCCATTCCTGAGGGTTCTACCTCCATGACCCATATACCTCCCACTAGGTTCTGCCTTCAACATTGATCACATTTTGACATGAGATTTGGTGGGGACAAACATCCAAACTATATCATAGGGAAAGAGTTCCAACTCAGTCTGTCTTCAGAGTCCATCGTGCTTATTTTTCATACAATATTGCCTAAATACATTCACTTTATATTCTTTTCTGATAGTAAAGCCTGGATTGGTAAGTAAAATAATTAACATCTATTGAGTGTTGACTGTCAGACACTGTGATTAGAGTCATTACAAATAAACATCTTTGATCTTCACAATAACCCTGAGAGTCAGGGACTGTATTTTAAATCCCCATTTGACAAAGGGAAATTGAGAATTAGAAAGGTTACATGAGTTACGACTACAAGCAAATAACATAACAAGTTTTAAGAGTGGAGACACAACATCACAAAGCTAGTAGATGTTGGAGTTGGTATTTGAACTCTTGTCTTTCCTCCAGCCAAGCTATGGTAGGGAAACCTTCTCAAATATCTACCTTCACAGCCCCTCTATATCTATTCTCCATACTTCAGCCAGCAATGTTTTTGAAATGTAAATATAAGCAAACTTCTTTAAAAGGCTCTCCTTTGATTTTTGGATAAAGGCCCTTTAGACCCTTAAAGATGTCCTTGTGGCTATAGCTGTTGGGAGGGAGGGGTGGTAGTCAAATGAAATCAAAGAGGTTGGCAGGATCCTGCAACAGCTTTGGAGGCCATGATAAAGAGTTTGGACTTTATTCTGTGATGAAAATGTACTGAAAGGGTTTGGGCTAGGCAATGGCATGATGTAAATGGCTCTTTGGTTTCTGTGTGTGGAATGGTCTGTAGGGGTCAAGGGAGCCAGAAGCTCAGTGAGAAGGGTATTGTAATATTCAGGTGAGAGAGGGCGTTGGCTTAGACTAAGGTAGATGGAAAATGGTCAGTGACTGGATATATTTAGAATGTGAAGCAACAGGCTTTACAGACAGACTGGGTAGGAAGTGTGAGGAAAAATGAGAAATCAAGTATTACCACTAGATCTTGGCCCCCTCAACTAGATGAATGGTGGCACTGCTAGTAAAGAAATGAGGAATATGGGGTGGGGGAGGGGACTGAAATCAGTGAGACTCAAGAGCTTTTACTGCCAAGTCAAGTTTGAGATGCATATATAAGAGGAGAAAAAAAAACTGTGGGAATCCAGAGGAGGAGAAACACATTTCCAGGTGAGGAGATCAGAGGTTTTCCAGTAAAGGTGGCAACTATGCTATTCTGGGCTTGGAAAAACAGGTAGGATTAGGAACATGGAGTTAGTGAGGAGGGGAAGGATGGGAAGAGGTTAAGTGTTTTTCAAACACAGTAATTTCTGTCATTTACAGACATCATTTTGCTTACTATCTTCTCTTAAAGTGACTCGCTTCTGAAAAGTGTAATAATTTAAAAAGAGAGCTTTATTCTAGTGCTGTAAATTGATTTAGTTATCTGTTCTTAAGTACACATTAAAAATAAACATCTATTAAATGTGTTGTTAATGTAATAATAGCTAGCATTTGTTGAGTACTGCTAAGAGCAGTTCTAAGTGATACAAATCAATAATTTCATTTGCCCTGATACTGCTTGTTCCTCAGTGCTTTATGTGTACTAACTCATTTAATCCCTGTGGCAGTGTTATGCTATGAGGGTATCGTCTTCCCTCTTTTACAGACAGGGAAGCTATAGCCCAGAGGATTTGAGCAATTTACCATGGTTGTACAAATAGTAAGTAGCAAAGCTGGGCTTTGCACTCCAGATCTCTTTGCTGAATTACTTCTCCAGTAGCACTCAGGAGAAGGCACCTTTAGCTTCACATGAGAGTTACCTGGGCGGTTTTTATTTTGTTTTTGTTTTCATTTTAATACCCATGTATAGGCCCCAACTAAACCAATTAAATTAGAATATTTGGGATGGGTCTCCAGCATCTGGGTCTTTGCAAAGTTCCTCAGGTGATTCTCACGTACAGCCAGGGTGAGAACATCTGCTCTATGCAATAAGGCCTCTACCGCCCATCTATAATCACCCCTTTAATTACAACACTGTTGGAAACACGAGCAAGCTTAGGGCATTTGAGACATAAATGCTCAGGAAAAGGCATGAAGATATTCATGAGCAGCTTAAAGAAATGTATCTAGTGCCCTTCAGATTCACAGAGGTCCAGGAGTTCATGTATCTGGTATGGAAACGGCAGCCCACACAGGGAATGTAGTGGTAGAAGCTCACACCATCCTCTGAGATGAGCCTGGATTGCCTGGTTCTCAATTAACATGCTGTCTGATCTTTTCACCAAATTTAATTTGCTGGCAGATTATTAACTTTCAGTTGCTGAAGTGTGTTGGAGCCTGAAAGGGGAAAGGAGCCTAGCAACCAATTGCATGGCTTAGCAACCAATTATCACACTTTAGTTACAGCAGATGTGGGCGTCTGTCTGCAAAATTGCCACTGCTGGAGCTAGAAACACAAGTTACAGGGTAGCCAGGCAGCTGCTGGTAGCAAGTAAGGAGAAAGCATCCTTCTGCTAACTCACTGGATGAATTTAGGTAAGTCACTTACTTGTTTCTGAACCTTAGTTTCCCCAGCTATAAAATGGGGCTAGTTTGCAAATATCAAATGAAAAATGTCTTCATTCTTTTCTGCAAATTCTAACTTGGATTAAGAGTTATTTAGTTTTATATTTATCATTTATAGAGCACTTACTATGTATATTAGTTTCCTATTGTTCCTGAAGAAATTACCACAAATTTGATGGCTTAAACAAGAAACATGTATTATCTTAAAGTTCTGGAAGTCAAAAGTCCAAAATTCGTCTCAGTGGCTAAAATTAAGGTGTCAACAGGATTGCATTCTTTTCTGGAGGCTCTATAGGAGGAACTTTCCTGATTTTTCCAGCTTCTAGAGGCTGCTAGCATTCCTTGACTCATGGCTCCCTTCCGTCTTCAAAGCCAGCAATGGCTAGTCAAGTCTTTCTCACATTGCAGTACTCTGACACTAACTCTATGCTTCCTTCACATTTAAACACCTTTGTAATTACATCGGGTTCACCTGGATGATCGAGGATAATCTCCCTATTCTAAGGTCACTGATTAGCAATTTTAATCCCATCTGCTACTCGAATTCCCCATTCCCCTTTGCCTTGTAACCTAATATATTCACAGGGTCTAGGGATTAGTATGTGACTATGTTTGGTGGGGAGGGGGAGGGGGGTCTTTACTCTGATTACCACACCCTGTGTCAGGCACTATTTTAAGTATTTTACATGTAATAAATTTATTTAATCCTCACATGTATCAAACTCATTTAATAATCCTCTGAAGTAGAGAGTATTACTATTTCCATTTTATATACAAGGAGACTGAAGCACACAGAGGTTGAGTAGTTATGATTTACCCCTAGTAAATCATTACCCTCAGTAATTTTTACCACCCCAAGGCCAAGAACTTTTATGCTTGTTTTATATGTTAGGAATTACATTTGGCTGCTAGTAACAGAAATGAGATATAAATGTGACTTAAATAAGGCAGACATTTGTTTATTTATTTATTTAATTGTATTTGGGCTCTGGGGTACATATGCACATCCCGCATCCTGCAGGATTGTTGCATAGGTACATACATGCCATGGTGGTTTGCTGTCTCCATTCCCCCCACCCCCCCACCCCCATCGCCTACATCAGGCATTTCTCCAGGTGTTATCCCTCCCCATCCTCCCTGTCCTCTCTGCCCCCCACCCCACCGCTCTCCCTCCACCTGTTCTCATTGTTCATCACCCACCTATGAGTAAAAACATGCAGTGTTTGGTTTGCTGTTCTTGTGTCAGTTTGCTGAGAATGATGGTTTCTAGGTTCATCTATGTCTCTTCAAAGGACAGTAATTCATCGTTTTTTATGGCTGCATAGTATTCCATGATGTATATGTGCCACATTTTTTTTTCCATACTCTCTTTGATGGGCATTTGGGTTGGTTTCAGGTCTTTGCTGTCATAAACAGTGCCGCAATGAACATACGTGTGCATGTGTCTTTATGAGAACGATTTATAATCCTTTGGGTATATACCCAGTAATGGGATTGCTGGGTCATTTTTATGTAAAAAAGGATCTACGAATAGACTGTTCATGGTTGGTATGGTAACTCCATACAATCGTTTTTATCCTGAAGGTCACAGGACGGCTGCTAGAGCTCCAGTTGTCATATCCCCATTGCAAACAGTGGGAAAAACAAAAATGATGAAAGACAGCTCTCAGGGAAATTTGACTTTTAGTTGATAACTAGTAGTCTCTCTACCACAACTATCAAGAATGAAAAACTAGTGTCTTACAATAGTCCGTAGCTATGATGCCTTAGCCCATGGTCTTCCTGGGAACCCTCAGAAGGAAGCTTCCACCTTTTGTTTGGGAAAATGCTATAAGGTGTAGGGCAGGGAAGATCAACTGCAAAATCTTATAGGGACTTGTTTGGTAAGTTACATGAGAGACCAAGACATTGCAGGGTAGATGCATTTGAGAGTGGTGGGGCCCAGAACAGTGGCTCACGCCTGTAATCCCAGCACTTTGGGAGGCCAAGGAACGTGGATCACCTGAGGTTAGGAGTTCAGGACCAGCCTGACCAATATGGTGAAACCCTGTCTCTACTAAAAATAAAAAATTAGCCAAGCGTAGTAGGGTGCACCTGTAGTCCCAGCTACTCAGAAGGCTGAGACAGGAGAATTGCTTGAATCTGGGAGGCAGTGGTGGCAGTGAGCTGACATCATGCTACTGCACCCCAGCCTGGGCGACAGAGTGAGACTATATCTCAAAAAAAAAAAAAAAGAGTGGTAGAAATTATGGCATACTAAAGACCACATGCTGTCTAAATAAAGCCAGCCACTAACCAGTTCTAGTTGATTTTCCTAAATGGCCAGATATTCTGATTTTCTTCAATGGAATCTGGAAATCCAGATTTTCTTATGTAATATTTTGCTTTTTAAATAATGGATCAACTTCATGTTTACATTATGTGGGACAAACTAAACATAGAATCCAGTCCCACATAACTAGTTTTCAAGCACTTGTGTAATGGTAAGAACAGTACATTAGGAGAACAGGATTCTAGCTCAATTTGCTGTGTGGCCATGTGCAAGTATCTTTCTGTCTCTGGGATTCACATTTCCAATCTTTAATCTGAGGTATTTGCCTAGAGAATTTCTATGGAGTCTTCAAGTTCTGATGTTCTATAATTTTTCTTTATATTTAATAACCAAATAAAAGATTACTTGGTTTAAAAAAATTAATGCTTATTTCAAATTTTACTTTTTAGGGAACATAATCCATTATACATTTCCTTGCTAACTCTACAATTGCCATTTGAGGAAAACATCTAGTAGCTTATTTAACATTTATTGTCAAGACTTCCTTAGTTAGAAACTACTTGCTTCATCCAATTCACTTAGGTATTTTGAAGTTACTGAAATTCCTACTAACTTATTATTTTAATGTATATGTTGAACAAATAATTATTGGTATGGCTGTCTAAATCAATTATCTGGTTACTCTTCAGCAAAGGTTGAGGTAAAGATAAGGGTTGGGAGTGAGTCAAATTTAAGAGGAATTCCTTTGGGGGAGAGTGCAGGAAGCAAAGAGATAATGGCAGAAGGAGTATAAAATTAATCATAAAATCTGTGTTTTTTGAATACCTACCATCACTTCCTATAAATTATATCATTTGATCTACTCACAAGCCAATTAGAAGTATTGTCTTTCCCATTTTATAGTGTTAAGCAGGAGATGCTAAACTTTTTCAGTGAAGGCCCAGACAGTAAATATTTTAGGCTTTATGGGCCAAATGAGGTGTATGTTGCATGTTTTTCTTTTTTTAAAAAGACAACCCTATAGAAAAGTACAAAAATATACAGAAACAGGCTGCAGGCAGGATTTGGCTCACACCGTAGTTGGCCAGTGCCTAGGCGTAGATGCTAAAAGCATGGATTCTGGAGACAGCAGAGTTAAAGTCTGGGCTCCACTTCTTACTGTGTTCGATTGAGCAAGGTACTTAGCCATTCTCTGCCTCAGTGTCTTCATCTGTAAAAATGGGATAAGTATGGAACTTACCTCATAGGGTTGTTGTGTGGATTCACTAAGTTGTTATTTGTAAGTGCTTAGAACAGTGCTTCGCACATAAATGCTTGTCAGATAAATAAGAAAACCTAGAATCTGATGTTGAAATGGTAGAGGTATGCTTGGTAACAGAGACCTCTCTAACATGCTTCTGATTGTACCCTATGACTAGCCACTTTCTCTACATCTGTGCCTGGTGGGCCAGGTTTTCCAGTGAGGTTCACTGCTCCATCTGCTCTGCTGTCTGTATTAAATGCCTGATATGACACACCAGACACACAGAATCGCTGGTCAATCTTGCCTAGGTTTGTGTGCCTTTCAGCCTAGAACCTCAATGTCACACTGCCTCTGAATAAGCCACTCAAGGAGTTGTCAACCTCCCCTATTCCTTGAGAACATATACCGCCATCGTATCAGCTTGCCGTGGAGCTAGACCCCTTTGCAAACACAAAGGAATTCCTCTCATCAGCATTTGACAAATTTGATCACTTCTTCCTCCTTGAAACTTTCTTCCATGGCTTCCTAGACTTCCTTGGCTTTCAACATAGTCTCCTAGTTTCACGCCCACTTCACTGATTGCTCTATCTCAGACTTCTTTGCTATTTTCTTCTCACCTCCCCAACCTCTAAAATGTTAGAGGTCTCCAGGTCTTAGTCATTGGACCTCTTCTCTTCTTCATTTGTATTTCCTTCCTTGGTGACCTCGTTTTCACCCATGGCTTTAAGTAACATTTATATGTTAATGACTCCCAAATTTATACCTCCACCCTGCCTTGTCCTTCAACATGTATATCTAACTGACTACTTAACATCTCCACTTGCATATCTAATAGGCATTACAAACTTAATATGTCCCCAACTGAACTCCGATACAAAAACCAAGACCTAATTGAGGTAGATCTCTACCTCAATTAATAGCAAATTCCAGATCCTTCCTTCCAGATGCTCAGAATAAAAGTCTTATGTCTCATTTTCTTTCACATGCCACATTCAATCCCTCAGGAAATCCTGTTGGTTCTACCTTCAAAATACATTTAAAATTGATTACTTCTCACCACCTCCCCTGCTATCACTCTGGTCTAAACTACTATTATCTAGGAATACTACATTATCTTCCTTACTGCTCTGTTCACTCCCTTAACCTCCTACAGTCAATTCTCTACACAACATCCAGTGTGGGTGTGTTAAAACTTAAGTCAAATCATGTCACATGTCACTCTTCTGCTCGGAATCCTTAAATTGTCACCCATCTCACTCAGAGTAAATCCTCAATTCTCACAGTGATCTTTAAGACCCTACATGATCATGTCTTCATTGCCTCTATGACTTTATCTTCTGCTACAGTTCAGTGCTCACTCCACTTCAGTCACACCAGCCTCTCCACTCTCCCTTAGAATTGCCTGGCACATGCCAGCCTTAAGGCATTGCTGGCTCTTCCTTTTGCTTAGAGTATTCTGTTTTCAGAGGTCCTCATGGCTGGCCATCTCACCTTGATCAAGTATTGTTTATGTGTCATCTTCTTGGTGAGCCTTACCCTGACCCTCCTTTTAAAAATTGCACAGTACTTTTTCCCCACCCTCTCTGCTTTTTCCCTCAGTAGGAGTTATAACCATCTGATATACTATATATTTTATTTGTTTGTCATTTGTCTCCCTTTGCTAGAATATAAGCACCACGAAAGCAAGGATTTTGACAGTTTTATTCACCAAAATATCCCCAATGCCTGGAACAGGAACAGTGTCTAGCACATAGAAGGTATGTGATAAATATTATTTGAATAAATTAATAAAAGAAATGCTTCCTCCACTGTATCCTTCCCTTTATTGCTTTCCCTCTCTTCAAGAATATAAAATAAACCAAAATACCCTGAGAGATTCTAGAGGCAGGCTCACAAAAGAATCACAGCACAAAGGAGAGAAAGAGTGAAGAAAAATAAACAAATGGTCTTGTGCCTGCCTGTATTTCATTTGTCTGGCTGCCAGGGTTTCATGAGGCTCTCTCAATCTAGGCTCTGGGGTTTGGGTACTGGGATATTTTTACTGCTTCTAATAGTTTCCCCCCACAAGCCTAGGCTCCCTTCTCCTCCTAGCCTCAGGCAACTTGCTCTGTGACAGGCTCAGATTCCTCATAGGAGTGAAGCAACCAGCATACCTGGCTACTGATAGAGGCTAAGAGTTTGTGAGTCCACTCTGTGTGTCTGTGTGAACGCATGCACACAAGTCTTTTTCTAGTCTGCACCCATCATGTATGGGTGTGAGTCCACGTGGTCTGCATCAGGTTTGGTAAGGTCCTTCACCATTCTTAATGGTCCTTTCTGCAATCCCCTCAACCCTACTTCTACCACCACCCAACTGCTAATCACTGTTATCAGAGCTAACATCTGCCAGGCATTGTGCTAAAAACTTTACATGTACTCACTTGTTTACTCCTCATAGCAACTTTTTGATATAGTTATTATTATTATCATTTCTGTTTTCCAGATGAGGAATCTGAGGTCCAAAGAGATAAACTAATCAGCTCAAGTTCTAAACCAGCTGATGTTGGTTTAACCTTACCTATAGTCTGATATTTTCTGTTTAAAAAAAAGCTCATCAAGATATACTTAATTGATTTTACCACACATATGGATCCACTTCACGATTCACTAAAAGTTTGCAAATCACCCTTTGAGAATCATTACCTCAGGTGTTTTCTCTCTTTCAAGGCTGTTTGCATTTCTTAGAGACCTGCAAAATGTTTTCAACCCTAATTGTCACTCTGAGGAATTTCAGGCATCAAGAGAGGCATGGAAGGAGATGGAGGCATCCTTAGCAAGCCTCGGAGTGGTGAAAGTTGGACACTGTACGGCTTGCTCTGGCCCTCTCAGTGTTTGCTCTGCCATTCTCAGAATGCAAGCTCAGGCCTTTTCCTCCTCTCTCTGAACACCAATTCACTCAACAAATATTTTCTGAGAGCCTCCCAACACTAGGGGCTCTGCGAGAGGCTATGAGAAAGCAAAATTATATGGAGGAGATAAGTTCATACACAACTAACTACATAAAGCAATGACAAGTGGCTGAAAAAGTGTGCCAGCAAGATGCCATGAGCATTTACAGAAAGGGAGATGGATTTCAGCTTGAGTCCAGGCTTCAATACATAGATGGCATTTGATCCAGGCCTGGAAGGATAGCTGGGATGTAGATAGCCAGAAGTAGGGGAAAATTAATTCTGAGAGAATATGTAAAGAGTCTAAAGAGTAGTTAGAAGAGTACTTAGAGCCAGGTTATAGATGCTTGTTAATATCTTGCTAAAGAATTTGAAGTTAATCTTGTAGGCAATAGGGAGTCATTAAAAGTGTTTGATCGGGGGAGGATCTGAATCAAGCAGTGCTTTTGGAATATAACTTCAGCAGTATTGTGAGAATGTATTGGAAGACAGCAAAAATGGAGGTGGAGGGACACATAGGAGGCTAATGGAATGGTCCATGAGAGACATAATAAACAAGGGCCTGACCTGGGGTGGTGGTTATGGGTATGGAGATGAGGGAGCACACACAAGAAATGCCATAGAAGTAGAGATAACAGGCCTTGACAACTAATATGTATAGGTGTAGAGGCAATGCCTTCTCTTCTTCCCAGTTTACCCCATCAGAGCTTCCACAGCAGCGTATATGATCTCTCTGAATATATTGTATCAGGAAGAGAAAAAATGGGGGTTGTTGGGTGGCTCCTGCCATGAGACACGAAAGGAAGAGGAAACAGTTCACCATAGGCAGGCTGGATGGAGCCAGCTTGTCCTGCTGCCATAGCACCTCAGAAAAGCATTAAATTTTAGAGCTGGAAAGTGGACCTTAGGATCCTCTTGTGAGAATATCATACTGTGAGGAGGGGGCAGATGAGGATAGAGGAGTCTAGCAAGAGAGGAACCTGATATGTTTTGGCTCTGTGTCCCCACCCAAATCTCACCTTGAATTGTAATAATCCCCATGTATCAGGAGAGGGACTGGTGGGAAGTAATTGAATCATGAGAGAATCATGCTGTTCTCATGATAGTGAGTTCTCATGAGATCTGATGGTTTTATAAGGGGCTTCCTCCTATACACAGTGCACATGCCATGATTCTAAGTTTCCTTCTTCCCCCAGTCATGCAGAGTTGTGAGTCAATTAAACTTCTTTTCTTTATAAATTACTCAGTCTCGGGTATTTCTTCATAGCAGCATGTGAATGAGCTAATACAGAGCCTTTAGGGAAAATATCAGCCTTCACCTCTTAAGGTTCCCTCTTCCTCAACTCTCCTTCTTTCTCTACTCCTCTCTACTTCCCTCTCCTCCTCTTCTTTTCTCCTCATCCATCACCAGGTCTTCATCCTTCTTTTTCATTCTTCTTCTCTCTCCTTTTCCTTCTCTCCCTCTCTTCCTCATTCTCTTCTTTATCTTCCTGCTCCTTTTCCCCCATTTCTTCTTTCTTTCGCCCTCTCAGAACTTTGACCAATAAAACAAGTTTCCCTTGGAGCTCAGGAATCAGCTCCTCAAACCTGAGAGGTGGCCTAAGCCATTTGAGCTCAGGGAAGGGGTTCAGGGTCCTGAAAGAAGCCTCACCTCCCTATAAACAGACATCATGCTGGCTTTCTTTATAATTCTTTTTCTCTTCAAGCACTCTTCTGGCTGGAAGATTCTGTTTTTGTCTTCTCACCACCTCCCTGGAGAAAGGCTTAGCAGGCCCACCAAACAGAAGGTTTAGTGGTTTCCCCAGAACACTGAAGGTTAGTGAGAATGGGGGCTGAAGGCCAATACTCTTGCTTCCTCACTTGTTTCTTCTTTCTATGGGCCCCTCACACCTAAAGTGTGGTCCATGGACTAGCAGTATCCACATTACCTGGGAGTCTGCTAGAAATACAGACCCTTAGGCACCACCCCAGACCTACTGAATCAGAATTTTCATTTTAACAAAAACATCCATGAACATTAAAGTTTAAGAAGCACTGCTCTACGTAGACCTCATTCTTCATGTACGGACATAGCCATTTCTAGAAAAACCCATTCTGAGTTTGGTCTCCTAGACCTGTGGAGGGGTAAAGAAGCTGAAAATCAGAGAGACCTGGAGGGCAGTGGTCTCTGGTGACCAGGCATCTGGTCACCAGATGTCTGGTCACCACTCAGATTCCTGCAGAAGCTGGGCAGGGGCAGTAGGCAGGGGCTCTGATCCTAAAGAAGGTAGCTGCTGCTGAGCTCAAGCTGATTGTTGCAAGATAGGAATACAAGCCCAGGGCTGCCAAACTTTCCAGTATTTCAAGAGAAGCTGGCTTTTTATGTGAAGTCCAGATTTTTATGTAAAATATATATATATATATATATATATATATATATATATATATATATATATATTTTGAACATACTGTTTAACATCCAACAAACTCTTAGGACACTTTGGTGGGAAAATAAACCAGGAGGTCAATTGTCCAGATTTTTCACTTATAGCCTTTGATTTAGTTTAGGCTTGTGTTTTAAAAGAAGGAACTATGTTCAATCAAAATCTTACTTGGAAGCTTAATGTGTAAAACAAGTGAAAGGAGAACCACTCTGGTTAAAGTGGAGCCTAGAGCTCCTCCCACTCAGCTTCTCACATGTCCCCAAGGACAAGAAGCAGCCTCTGAAGGACCCTCCCTACACTCTACAAAATACAAGTCAAAAAGTATTGAGAGGTTCTAATCACACACATCATTTGACAGATTAGGAGACTGAGTAGCTTATCCGAGGTCACACAGCAAGTTAGCAGTCACCCAACTCCTAGTCCAGTGCTTTTCTTCTCTTGGCTCACTAACTTCTTTGCATGTTTCTCTAGTGCAGCCACCTATCAATGGAAGAATCATTCTACAGCATCTCTGGCAGGTACTTTTCTAGACTCTGATTGGTTACCTTCAGTGATGGGACTTCATAAGGTTGGACATTAATATGTGAATTTAGCTTTTCAGAGAATCTTTGAACAGATACCTAATATATGTGACATTTGCAGGTCCTGAATCCATCTAAGTGATTTAACTAACATGTCTGTCTGGATGGAAGTTAAATCTGCTCATCTAATTGAAACTCCTCATGCCATTATTTCAGCTCCTGCCTTTGTCTTGAAAATTAATAGTGAATGGGAGAGCAAATTATTTAGTAGACAAGAAGCTGTTTCAGGCTGAAGGCATGGCATGAGAGAAAGATAAGAGGGAGGTAAAGAGAAAATAGTCAGGTGTTAGGAAGAAGTGAACTTGGAGTCACTTCAGTTATACAAATTTGACAGTAGAGAGCCAATGGAGAGCTTAAAGACTTAGTAATAGGTCCATATCTTGGTGGAAGGAATGAGCCTTTCATTTAACTGGTCCCTGTGATCAAGCTGAAGTGGCCTGGGGGAGATTATTGGGCCAAGACCCCTACTTTCCAGAGTGATGCTTTCTGTAGCAGCCTATTGGGTAGCATCTGATCCTGTCCCCAGGCTTTGACTGTTGTCTGAAGGAAGACAAGTTTGACTACTTCCTGCTCTTCCCTGATCTGCTTCAAGAGCTGGCTTCAAGTTTCCCTGGGGATCACAGGTTTACAGTGTCAGAGATGTGTTTGGAAAACATGGGGTTGAAGAATTGTATTCTGAAGGGAATAACTAAATACCTGATGTTCCCAAAGAGGAGATGGGAGCCCACATGCCCAGTAAATCGTTTTCTTTAAATCAGGAGTTCTGCCTGTCCTCAGCATCTCTGACTATTGTGCTTCCAAATATTGATAAAGATGTTTCCCTTTGGGGAGGGTGAGCAAATAAAATTACCTTAATGGCTCCAACAAGATGACAGGAGTTTGGTCTAGAGCTGAGTTTCTCACACTTTAATGTACACATGAGTCACTGGAGAACTTATGAAAAAGTTCATGCTGAGTCTGGGATACATCTGGGATTCTGCATTCCTATTAAGCTCCCAGATGATGTTGATGCTGCTGTTCCAAGCCCCATACTTTGAGTGGTATCAAGGGGCTAGATTATCTTGATAATTCAATCAGCTGGATTTTTCTTCTCAAAGTCTAAGATTATATTTATGTATGTACCTATATGCACTTTTCACATTGCACTACCATCTTGCTTTAATTTATTTCACATTAGCTTATTTAAGGATAACATCTATCATGTTTCCCATTTCTTCCACTCTGCCTTCACAACCCTTGGCTTCTTAGCAGGACATACCATCTGCCTCTGCCACTCAATACCTCTTCCTTTTGCTTCCATTTCCTGACATTCTGGCCCTGACTGAGTCCTTGACATCATTTTCTATCACTAATTATAATTTCCTACACTCTGCCACATTGGCCTTCTCCTATCCCTTCTGCATCGCAACCTCATTTCCATCTCTGGACTTTTACCTTTGTTGTTCCTTCTTGTTTGGAATGCTATTTCCCCAAAACTTTGAATGACTGGTTTCTTCTAATCATTCCATTCCACTGTCAACTCAGATGTCACTTCTTTAGAGAGGCCTTCTTTGGGTGCCTAGGTACTATCTCCCTCCACCAGTCACCTGCTATTATAGTATTTATGATTTTTATAATAATTAGTATATATATTACCTTATTTTTGGTTTTGGGGTTCAATGTCTAAATCTGTCCATTAGAACGTAAGCTCCTTGAGGATAGAGACCTAGTCTGTCTTGTTCACTGCTGTATACCTAGCATCTAGACAGACCTTGGCATATAGTACGCACTTGATACATAAATCTTGGCTGACAGACTGTCTTTCTGGACGTTCTTTCTCATTCATTGAAGACTTTATCTTCTAGATCCTCACTTGTCTTAATCCTTTCTTCTGTCTGTATAACCTCAACATTCCTGTAGGTGGCCTATTCAGCCTTGACTTCACACTTAAAGACTTTTTTTCTTCACTTCACTCAGCCACAACACTTATGTGATAACACTAAAGATCTTGTCATAACCAGTAACCAACTGGATTACTTCCACAATCTTGATTGGTTTCAAGCATCTTCTCTCTGAGTACTGTGTCCTGTTATTCCAGCTCACTTTGATACATTTCTAGCAATTCTTCCACATCATCAGGATCTCCAATTCATTGGCCCTACCATTCAATTGACCTTACCCATTACCCAGCACCTTTTTTCATGCCCTCTTCTTCCTTGTGTCTGACTTAGATTCCTTATTCCACTATTATGATCACTTCCTTGCACATGCTTGCAACTCTATTATCTATTTCTATTCCCATTGTATTTGCATCCGAATCTCCCCCAGATTTCACCCAACCACCTATCATCTCTATACCTGTGTCTGAAGAGCAAAATAGACTAGAGATTATGCCTATAGTTGGGCTGATTTATTTTTCTTTACCACAAGGTTGAATTAGGCACTCAACATTTATTTTTTTGTGTGTGTGCCCCTATTCCTAAGAGGTACTGATTTTTAGTTTCGTTTTTTTTTTGTAGATAATTAACATTTCCTAAAAGACCCTACCATATGTCCCTGATGTGCTTACTTTTCCAGTCCCTCTCAGACAGTGTCTCTCAACCTTAGTTGCACGTTAGAATTATCAAGGGAGCTTTTCCTGATGCCTAGGATTTATCCCATTCCAATGAAGTAATAATCCCTGAACGTGGGATTTAGATATCTATGGTTTTTCAAGCTTCCTAGGTAATTCCAATATGCAGCCAAGGTTTAGAGCCACTGTGCTGAGAAAACTATTTCACATTTGCTTCTCCTTTCTGTAACCTCCACTGACAACTCCCTCCATAATCCTCTCTCAGCTTCATGGAGAACATTTTTAAAAACATTATATGGGCATTTCCTTCCCTTTTATTCACCAAATCTATAGGCTCACCATCACCTGCACATTTACCCATTTCCCTTCTTTTCTGCTAGAGTTCAGGAAGCGACTCTGCTCCTATTAAGGCAAATCTTTTTTTCTCTGGAACCCATCCCGTCTCATTTTCTGAAGGACTTTGCTCCTGCAGGTATCCCCTCTCTTACACTAGTGCTTCTCAAACTTTAATGTACATGCAGAACATTGGAGGATCTAGTTGAAATGCAGATTATGAGTAAGCAGATGTGGGATAGGGCCTGAGGTTCTGCATTTCTAACAAGCACCCAGGTGATGATGATATTGTTGGTTTGTCGACCATGCTTCAACTAGCAAAGTCTTTGCGATAAGCCTTTACTCTCATTCTCATCATTGTATCGATATGCCCTTATTTGCATGTTAAAACAGGAAAAAGACTTCCTTGACCTCATATCCCCTCCCAAATATTTTCTTGTCTTATTTCCTTCACAGAAGAACTTCTCAGTGAGTTGTCTACATTCATTGTCTCTACTTCTTTACCTTCACTCACTCTTCCTTCCCTTCATTCACTCCTCTACCCCTCCAATACGATCTTTCTTATTCTCATGCCAGTGAAGCTACTCTTGTCAAAATTACCAACCTTGTTGCCATTACAATGGGCATATCATTTAACTTCTCAACATTTCACACACCTAGTCTTGAAACATTCACCTGAATATGATTTCTCCTCATTTTATTTTTACCTTACTGCGTCTCAGTGTCCATAGATTATTTTCTCCTTCTCTATGTAACTTTTATCTCATTGTTAAGAGCCTCAGGACTCATCCAGGGTCCTTTTTAAAATCTGCATTCTCTCCTAGATGATTACATCCTGTCGTGGGACTTTAAATACCATCAGTATGAGAAAGACTCCAAAATGTATATGTCCAGCCAGAGCATCTCTCTTGAGTGCCAGGCTTTCATATCTAATTGTCTTCCTGACATCCCCTCTAATAATATGACTACTGGGCATCTCACTCTAAATACATCCAAATGGAAGTCTTGATTTTTTTCCCTCTTCAAACCTGAGCTTATGCCAGTCTCCCCACATTAGCCAAAGTCCCACCATCTACCCAATATTACAAAATAAAAACCTAAAGTTATCTGGAATTTTTTTTCCCTCACACTCCACATCCAATCCATCATCAAGCTCTGTTATTTCTACCTCTAAAATATATCTCAATTTTTTTTACCTCTGTCCATCATCTTTACTGTTCTTCCAGTCCAACTCACCATCATCTTTACACTGTATTACTGCAACAGTTCCTACCTTTTGTCCCTTTTCAATCTATTTACCACATAGCAGGCTGAGTTGTCTTTAAATAATGTAAATTGGTTCAATTAATTCTCCTGCTTAAAAATCCCTCAATTCCTATGTCTATCTCCCTGTAGTTCATAGAATAAATCCAGATTATCTTACTATGATCTTCAAGGCTTTATATGACCTGCCTTCTGCCAAATTTGTCTCCTGTCACTCTTCCTCCTCTTTATCTCTAGGTTTCAGCCTCATTGTGCTTCTAATTCCTGTGATACTACTTGCCAGTTCAATCCTTTGGACTTCCGTACTTTCTGTTTTCTGGCTTAGAATACTTTCCCCCTACCTCTTACATGGCTGGTTTGCCTTAAGCCTTTAGGCCTCAATTTAAATGCCTTTTCCCTGGAGAAGACTTCCTTATCTAAACTCCCTTTTCTACCCCAGAGTTACTCTAACCCTTCACTTTCTTTCTTTTATAGCACTTATATTCATCTGTATTAGCACATTTACTTACCAGATTTACTTGTTTATTGAATAGAAATGAGGGCATGAACTCTGTTCATCTTGTTCACTGCTATGACATCAGTGCTTAACACACTGTACCTGGCACATTGTAGGCACACATGTTCATTGAGTTTATGAATGAGTAAATATAGGTGGTAATGTATGAACCAAATATTGCTTTGTAAAGATAAGAGTTTATAATATACATGTTAGTCTTAGCCCTCCAATATTTAAAATTAGGGTAGTTGTGTGCTTTCAGTGTTTACCCTTTTACACTACTGCACTGCACACACTGTGGAGAATCAAGGGTTTGAGATTTTATCCGAGCTTAGCCACTCACTTACTTAGTGACTTTGGGAGTTCCTTCCATTCCCTGGGGCTACACCTTCTCAGCAGTAAAATGAGACCGTTGGAGGAAATAATCTTTACAATTATTAAGGCCAACTCTGATATGTATGGATCAGTGATTTTTTAACACTCTTAGGTACACAATTAGTGTGTTCATTGTATGACTGAAGAACCTGAGTCATAGATAAGCTGGGACATGACTGTCTTTCTCTTCATTTGCTCATGGCTCTGTGACTGAAGAACGTGAGTCACAGATAAGCTGGGACATGACTGTCTTTCTCTTCATTTTGTTTATGACCCTCCACCAGAATGGAGAGCTGGTGCTTGGCTAGGTACCAAATAGGCTTCTGGGAGATAACAGGACTTCAAGAGAGTGAACACAGAGATTGTGGAAACCCCTTTTCCAGATTTCTATTGTCTTATCCTGAGTGCTTACTGGCTTCCAGGCCCTGTGCTAAGTATTTCCCTTGGACAAATGTATGAAATCTTTGTAACAACCTTGTTAGCCTTATTCACAGAAAAAAAAACTGTCAAGGCACAGAACATTGAATAATCTGCCTAAGTGGCAAAGCCAATAACTGAATCTAATCCAAGTTGTTCTGACATAAGAGATTATGCCCTACCAACTACATCATATCTCCTCTAACTACTCATATGGTTCTAGGCAAATAGGTGCTCAAAACATAATGACTGGATTCAACAACATCTAATTATATCTCTGGGATCAACACCTGTTTTTTGCAGGAGTTTCTAGGCACCTGTTTTTTGCAGGAATCCCTAGTCTCTCTATTAACACTGGCCTGTTTGTGTTCAGATCCATTCTCCACTCTACTGAAAATGACATTTCTTAGATTTCCTTGCTTTCTCACTTCTTTTGTCCAATGGGAGACACATACAGGATATTTGTGGCTAGGAGGGAGAACCCAGGATATTTCTCTCACCTCCTGTATCAAAGAGGTGTTTTCTGGTGGTATCTGTATTCCTCCATGGATCCAGCTCCTCTTGAAAAACTCCTCCATTTATGGCATCTGCTTCTCATAGGCAGTCCAACCGGTGATTTTGGCTTCTGTATGGTCTCACCTGTTATCCATCCATCCCTACGACTGGTAGCAGCTTTCTGTATTTGTTAAATGCTAGGTTGCTGCCCCATCCTCTGTTTGGGCTCTTAGCTCTGCAGGTGTGATGTATTAAATGCTCTCAGTTTAAAAGACCTAGGGTGGTTTTTATTTTCCTGATTGGACCTTGACCGATTTAGATACTTTCTACAATTCCAGGGCTACTCACATCACATAAATTGGTTTATGCCCTTCAGAGCACATATCACAATCTCTAAATATCTTGCTTGTTTACTTATTTATTTTCTATCTCTCTTCTCCAAGTAGATTGTAAGGTCTATGAGGAACTTTGTCTTGTATCCTGAGTATCTATCACAATGCCTGGCACATAGGGACTAAATAATAATGTTGAATGAATGCATTCACCAAAATATTCAAAGTTTTTATTGGGTATTTACTATGTGCCAGTCACTGTTGTAGAAGATACCAAAATGAGTAATTCATTGTCACTGCTTCAAAAAAAACATAATTCCATCTAAGTGAAAGGGAATAGTAAAATGTTCATATGAGCATTGTATTATTTCGCTAGGGCTGCCATAACAAAGCACCACAGACAAGGTGGCTTAAACAACATAAGTTTATTTTCTTGTAATCGTGGAGGCCAGAAGTCTGAGAACAAAGTATCAGCGTGTTTGGTTTCTTCTGAGGCCGTTCTCCTTGGCTTGCTTTATAGATGGCTGTCTTCTTCCTGAGTTGTTGGATTCTGAGGTACTGGGAAGGACTTCAACA
Source organism: Plecturocebus donacophilus (assembly GCA_004027715.1). Classification (NCBI taxonomy): domain Eukaryota; kingdom Metazoa; phylum Chordata; class Mammalia; order Primates; family Pitheciidae; genus Plecturocebus; species Plecturocebus donacophilus. The sequence goes on along the minus strand of PVKP010032879.1, from coordinate 6,187 downwards.
TATGAATTTTTGGGGGCGGGGGAGGGAAACAATTCAGCCTATAACAACCAGAAAGTAAAAATATTATTTTTAATTGAGAGAGCAAAATCATAGTGCTATAGGAATCAAATGAAAGATGATTAAATCAGGGCCTGGAGGTATTCCTGGAAAGCTTTCTAAAGGTGGTGTGCCTGGTGCCAGATCTTAAACAGTCATGACAGTTTGAATGGGCTGGTTGGCAGGGGAGGTGCATCCAACTCTCATACTCAGCATGAGAGAAGGCCCAGACATGGGAAAGTGAGAGAATATTGTGGAGTCACTGATGCCTGGATTATCAGACTTGAGAGGATGTTGAAAGGTCATCCCGGGCAACCTCCCATTTGATTCAGGAATCCCTTGCCAAAGGGTAATGCAGCTTCTGCTTGTACACCTCCCATGATGGGGTGCTCATTAAGGTACTGCTTCTATCTTTGGTGAGCTCTGTCTGGACAAAACAAAGGCTTGGATAAAGTGCAGAAGGTGCTAAAAAGGACAAATAAAGTTGTATGTGTAACAGGCCAGTGATGTTTTCATGCCAATTACCTCCAGGAACTTCTTTCTAATATCATACTTTAACTCCTTTTATTTTGGTTGCAACCTCTGTTTTTGCAATTCAGTCTTGCCTGACCTGCTCTTCTAGTCAGGAGCCTTGGAATCTTGCCTTGTTTGGCTGTGCTACTTTGAGCAGATGTCTTTCAATCTCTGGGCTTCAGTATTCAAGTCTGTAAGGGGGGGGCAATTAAGAATCCATGTTGTGTCCACCTCATAGAGTTACTGTACGGATTATAAGGGATAATAACAGGTGTCAGTGTGACCGACAAAGTCAACTTTTAGCCTAAGCAAAGGTACCAGCCTGTGTTGTGTTCACTAGAGTGGGGGGAATCATAAAGAGGTGGGCGGATTCTCCGTTTGCCTGTTTTGCTGATGTACATTAAACTCATTCTCAGCAAAATAAGCAAATGGAAAATTCGTCCATCAACCAGCTACCTTTCGTGTTCCTAAGGGTGTGAAGAAGCCTGAAGTGGTATGTGTATGAGAGAGGCAGGGAGACAGCCGAGAGAGGCTTGGAAAGCTGCAGAGCCTTTTTCTTTTCTCCTTTCTGTTTTTTTTGGCGAACTTATGCCCCTTCCCTCTTCCAAACCTTCATTTATTTGTCTGTAAAATGGAGATACTAATGCCTGCCTCTACAGGGTTGTTCTGAGAAGTGAAAATACTGCAGATGAAAGCTCTAAGAGAGTACACAAAGAGAGAAGACCCTAGGGGACTATACAGAGGGAGGGCGGGGGAGGGAGGCAGGAGAGTGCTGGCATGGCTCCACTGGGGCAGAATCTTATTATTCTGGAGATTGGTTAAACACCTCTGGTAACTTTGGAGAGGACTTTCCGCTGACTCGACACAATTGGGAAGCCCCACGAAAAACAGCATCTAACTCCAGCACAGCGGGAGGCAGGCAGAGGTAGCAGCTGCTTTCTCCGGGCAGGCGGAGGCTATTCGCCCCCATCCTCTCCCAGCACCCCACCCCCACAGTTCTCAAGCCTTGGTGGGGGACAAAGGCAGCCCATTGGGACCCCCCCTACATACACTCGCACCTCTCCCTGCCAAGACCTCTAGGAGCAGCAGGGCGGAGAGACAGAGCCTGCCGTTTGGCATGGAACAACCTGACTGAAGGCGAGGTCCGGGGCGGAGGGGATTGGGCTGTAGGGCTGTGGAGGAGGGGAGGCGGAGGGGGCGCTGGGGCTCTCGCTTGCTTCAGCCCAGCCCTCCTTGTCAGCCCGCGACAACTCTCGCCAGCTACGGGGCCTCAGAGAAGCCGGACTTCGCGAGCACCATGCAGTGGATAAGGGGCGGATCGGGAATGGTGAGTGCTTGCAGCCTCGGCTTCCCTTGTTTGAGCCTCTCAGTCCCCCAGCCCCACCTCCCGTTCTTCCAAGGAGCCGCAACGCAGTGAGCCCCCTGGCCTCTGCCCACTGCCCTAGCCGCCGTCCTTGAGACACCAGTGAGCTGCTGTGGCCATTTTAGGAGTCCCTGCTTGCTTGCCTGCCCAGGAACCCCCTCCCATCCCCCTCCACTTTTCTATCTGAGATTAAGGTGGAATAGGGGTAGGGGCCAGGTGATGTGCCCAAGAACATCCCAGGGGTCACCTGGGAGGCCACAGAGGGAAGGGGGATGGAAGAGTGCTTCTTTGGAAACAGTGAAGCTCGCAGGAGGCTGACAAGCTGGTACAGGGTTGTGGGGGGAAGGGGACGGTCACAAAGCCTGGGAATGTGGAGGGGGCCTTATAGGAGAGCTGCATGACTCCCCCCGCCCCCAACTAGGTTTCCTGCAACTCCTTCCCCTGATCAACACCAGGGCATGAGGGACAGAGAGCCATTCTCTGCTCTCAGAAAGCTGCCTGGGGGAGCCCTGAATTCCTTCCTTGCCTGTGCTGGGGTCACCCTGTACACACTTACGGATTTGTCAAGGAGAGACAGCTGCAGAAACCCACATTCTGGAAATGGGTTTGGGCCACAGTCAGTTAACAGAGCTCTTATTTCCCTCCAAGGAGTGTGTGCTTGTTTGTGTGTTTAGTATAATCCTCCAACAGTTCATTTTATGCCATGGTGTTCACTTCTCCACCTGGAGACCTTGGAATGACTTCCCTTTGCAGAGGAAGTGGTGGCTGCATTTTGATGCCTCTCTGACTTAGCCAGGGGCAGTTTAAGCCTGGTTAGGGACTCTGGGGAGTGGGAGGCAACGATGACTTTGTCCTCAGCTGGGAGGCATAGGCAAAAGGGTCTTAGAAGGCAGTTAGGTTGGCTCAGCAGGCACTGATGGCAATACAGCCCACACTTCTGCACTGCCACCCATAACCCACAGATGAAGGAAAGTAGCCTGAAGTGGCTGGGCAAAAAATTAATATTTAACTCTTTTTTTGCTTTCATTGTAAAAGGGAGGAAGGAATATGGTGTGGGCTAGGACTATATTCGGAGGAGCTGACCTCTTCTCTTCCTCAGAGTTTCATTCTATCTCTGCTTCAGTAGTTCTTAATTGCATCCAGTTCATATGCCTATGTGCCGGGGCTTCAAGAGACTCTTCTTCCCAGACCTCCCCTACTTACCTGAGGTTTCATTAACGCTACATCAAATGTTTGTAGAACCAGAAAAGATTAGAGCAGGTAAACACCGTAGAGTCCTTGCTGTACAACCAGTAAAGCTGGGATCCAGAGAGTGGTACAGACTTGCCCAAGTCTACAAACTCCTTGGAGGCATAGCTGAGTCTAGCACTTGAGTCTCCTGTCACAGTCCTTCCCCACTGCTCCACCAATCATCTGTTCAAATGGTGCTGAGAGAGGCAGAAAGGAACAGAGTCATGATCTTGGGAAAGGACTTTCTTCAGTATGATCTAGTACCATGAAATTTACCTGAAAAAAACCCATGCCAGTCCTGGCATTTCTGGCAACTGGATCCGGGTGAGACTTCCTTCCTCTTCCAAATATATTGAAGTATAGGGGTCCAGAGCCACCACTGGCAACAAGTTAAATTAATGGAGAAATTTGAAGTTTTGCCAACCGTGTATGAGAGAGAAAAGGGTGGCAGACATCTTGTGGAGACTACTTGATTAAGGATTGGTTGATGGGGGAAAAATCTCAATATTCTTAGAGGACTGAGGCAGTGAATATTATATGATGACAGCATTTATTTAGCTGCTTACCAGAATTCAAGAGATGGGAGTAAAAAACTTAATTCTTGCTTGGGAGGCAGGGAACCTCTAAATTTTGGCCTTGCCACTAATAGAAATCCTTTGGACCTCAGATTTCTTACCTATTAAATGCAGATGTTAATAATCACCAAAATTCCTTCCAGGCCTTAGATTTTCAGATTCTTAGAAGTATATGTTGTATAAAATTTAACTAGTGGCACATCACAAACAAATAGGGATTGGGTATCTAGCCACCATTTTATAATGTGTCTAGTTGAAAGATCTTTGTTCCTTGTTCTTTCATTTGCAAGGTGCCTGAAGTACAAACTGAGCATTTTATAACAGTGAGATTTCTTTTTAGAACATTTGACTGTAATAACTTATTTCAGGTGTTACATGCAAATCATGGTCCTTGAACATAAAATATTGTTTGAGATTTTACAGAATAAAATCTGTCTCATAGATAGAGGATGTGAGTGAGTTCACATTGGATGGTAAATTGTTATTTATTCATGGCTTCTGCCTGCAATGCCACTTTGTGCTGGGTTAGCCAGTATGCCTAAAGTAGAAATAACACTATTCTCAGAGTAACAAATCTGAGGTTTAGTGCCTGGCTTTTACATTTCTCAGTCTTGAAACTATTACCAATTGTCAAACCTACTTTATCCTCAGTATTCTCTTACATAAAATGGGTATACAGTGCCCTTTTTAAATAGATACTATTAGGTCATTAATTTATTCAACAAAATGTAGAGGATCTACTATGAATTGACATTGATCTAAGTGCAGGGGAGATCACAATGAAAAAATATACCAAATTCCTCACTTTCATGAAGCTTACATTCTAGGGGTTGGGAGGTTCATTAAACCATAACAGAAATGAATATACACTGTATCAGAAGGTGCTAATCACTAGGAAAAAATAAATAAAACCTGTTAAGAGAATAGAGAGACATAGGATGTTGGATGGTATATAAGATTCATCAAAGCCTCACTAGTTAAGGGACATTTGAGCAAAGATGTGAAGGAAGTGCAGGGGCAAGCTCTGTGTATATGTTTAGGATAAGAGGATTTTAGGCATAAGGAACATCTAGAAAGAACACAACTGGTTTGTTTATAGAACAGCAAGGATGCCAATATCCTTGGGATAAAGAATTAGTACATGGAAGAAGGATAGATGAAATCAGAGAGAAAACAGTAATCCACTCTTATAGGCCATTATTCTGAGTGAGATGGGGAGCCATTGAAAGAATTTTTACAGATGAGAGACATGATCTGACTTATACTTTAACAAAAGAATAAACTGTAGTGGGACAAGGATGAGAACTGTGAGAAAGCCCAAGTTAGAAGTTATGGTTGCTTGGATCAGGGTGAGAATGGTGGAGATGATCTATATGAAATGACTGACATCATTGTCTATAGATGATACGTGTCTTTCTCCTTTATTATCACCTTCTTGTACCCTCAGATCGCTAAGAGTGGATATAGAAAGAACATAGTGTGGGTATATACATGGAGGGGGCATTTCATATCCAAGTCAATGATTGAGTGATCTGCTTTTGGACTTCTGACCATGGTAGCTAATTGAGACTTGATTCTATGTGGATTACCAGTAAATTAGTACCCTGCTTTCTGGGATTCTGGAGCAGAAGATTAAGTGTATTATTAGCACTTCGAGGTTGTGGTATACCTGCTGTTTATCTGTAATATCTGGGATGGGTCATTTTTAATACTCTTCTACATGAAAAACTTTCAGTAATTATCAGTACTATTTATTATTTTATTGATCTGTTCTTTAATTACCAAGGAAAACAATATATTTTAGTCATAAAGATATTCAAAATTTATCTCATATGTAAACTACAATGTGCACTCACTAAACAGAAGTATTACACCTTTCAATTTTCATTGTTTCACTGTTTTACATTTTAAACACACATAAAACTACAGTTGATCACACAGAATGACAGAATTGAAGTGACCCATATTCTGTGTCTTTTTATAATCACTGTGCTATTATTGTTTACTTTCAACCTACTGTATAAATGCTGGAACATATATTACCAGAGGGATTGCAGACACAAAACTGACCCAAAGCTATCTTGAATGATTTTGAACCTTTATAAACTGAGATGATCTCAATGAACACTTGTAGTTACACTGTGTGTGTCAGGGGCCAACGATATAACTGGGAGTTCTCTGAGTCAACTTCCCTGTAGAATAAAATGTCGATTAAAGGATAAATAAAAATATGCTTATTTCAAACTTCATATTTATTAAAAGTCAATAGTAACCACAACAATTGTTTTGAACTTTGACCAACCAAAGATTCTTTTTTTTTTTTTATTGCATTTTAGGTTTTGGGGTACATGTGAAGAACATACAATATTGTTGCATAGGTACACACGTGGCAGTGTAATTTGTTGCCTTCCTCCCCTTCACCTATATCTGGCATTTCTCCCCATGCTATCTCCCCACAACTCCCCACCCC
>PVKP010032878.1:0-25518 GCA_004027715.1 Plecturocebus donacophilus | reverse complement strand
TTCTCTCTCCCTCTTTCTCTTTCTTCCTTTTTTCTCTTTTATTCTACTTCTGTCTTAAAAAAAAAAAAATAATAACTTCCCCTCTCTCTCTCCTTCCGAAAAAATAAAAATAAAAAAAAATAAAAAATAAAATAAGTATAGCAGGCAGGGCGTGGTGGCTCAAGCCTGTAATCCCAGCACTTTGGGAGGCCGAGGCGGGCGGATCACGAGGTCAAGAGATCGAGAGCATCCTGGCCAACATGGTGAAACCCCGTAAAAAAAAAAAAAAAAAAAAAGAAATGAAGACATTTGTTCTTGCCCAGAGACGATTTGTCCTACCGGGAAAGAATGCAAAAACCCTGAAGCACAATCTTGTTACGTGGAAACCTCAAGACAATGCCAACCATTTGGAGCATGTTGTTCTGTGGCCCAGGTTGCTGAGGATGGAGCATGAGCACAGAGATGTTCTCACTTCAGTACTGTGGCCAAAATCCTGCTTTTCCAGCCTTCAGTACTGCAGGCAGCACAGACCAGAGAGCAGGGCACAAGTCCCAAATGGGGGTGATTAAGAAGCAATTGTAGGAGCCACTTAATCCCAGGACAAGAGACTCCCGGCTCTATGCAGTTCTTGTGAAGCTTAACCACTTAACTGAAAAACTAAAAAGTAAAACCAAGATGTCACTGGAGCAGTGTTGGAATGACAGAATCATTTTTCTGCAACTGGGAAGTCTAAGAAACTTAAACATTTCATGGCTGTGTCTGGATGTTTTGAGGGCTAAAAGGACTGATAACCCAGTTTACTGTGTCCTACAAGGGGAAGAAGAAGAATCTTTCAAAAACTGAAACTCACTTTTGGGAGGCCAAGGCAGGTGAATCACCTGAGGTCAGGAGTTTGAGGCTAGCCTGGCCAACATGGAGAAATCCTGTCTCTACTAAAAAAAAATACAAAAAATTAGCTGGGCATTGTGGTGGTCACCTGTAATCCCAGCAACTAGGGAGGCTGAGGCAAGAGAATCGCTTGAACCCGGGAGTAGGAGGTTGCAGTGAACCGAGATTGCACTATTGGACTTCAGCCTGGGTGACAGAGAGGGATTCTGTCTCAAAAAACAAAACAAAACAAAATGTAAAATGTACCCTGAAATTCAAAGATCTGTGCCCTGAACATCCTGCAGCCTGACTTTAGGCTACTCTACTCCCCAGGCCCTTCTAGGCCAGGCCAATTGTCTTCGGGACATACCTGGGCCTGTCTTGCCCCCACATTTTCCTTGCCTTCCCTGCCTAGCATGAGTCTCCTCCCCCTGCCCAGTTCTCACCCTGCCTTTTCCAGGTGCAGCTTAAGTACTGCTTCCTGCAAGAAGCCCTCCTGGAAGCGGGGACCTCTCCCTGCTCAGAACATGAGGCTCAGCTGGACATCCTCATTCATTCTCTCTTTAGCAGATGGAACACCCCATGTCCCAGGTGCTGTCATTTAAGTGGCCATGTGCTCATCAGTCCCCCTCACTAGACTACAAGCACCCTGAGGGCAAATTCTTGGTCTTTCGTTTGCCGGAGATATCCAACCAGGTCTGACCCACAGAAGAAACTGAGTTGTGATTGCCAATATCATTTGATCAAACAGAAATCCCCATCACAGGCAGGTGACACATGCATCTACTGACTCTATGACCCAGTAATTCCACACCTAAGTATTTACCCAAGAGAAATGAACACCAAAATGCCTGCACACGAATGCTCAGAATAGCTTTGTTCAGAAGAGTCAAAAACTGGAAACAGTCCACACGCCTATAGATAGGAAAACAGAGAAACATACAATGGAATATTCGTCAATAAAAAGGAGCAACTTACAGATATGCAAAATACCACGGATGAGTTTCAAGTGCATTACACTGTGTGAAGCCTTGCACGAGATAGTGTATGCTGCATGATTTCATTTATATGAAGTTTTGGAGTCATCCAAACTTATTATGGTGAAAAATAAAAGTGCTTGCTCCTTGGGGGATGGGGTGGGGACAGTGAGTGGGAAAGGGGCATTCAGGAACTCCTGATGGTAATATTCTGTATATCAACAAGAGTTTGGTTTCCCAGGGGTATGCATTTGACAGACCTTAGCAACTATCCGCTTAAAGTTTGTGCGTTTGATCGAAGGCAAATTTTATCTCAAAAGAAAAAACCACTAACAAATATTGAATATTAGTGATGTGCATGGTGAAGGGTACTGATGTCTGCAGTTTGCTTTGAAATGCATCAGGAAGGATGGAGAGAGGGATGGAAAGGTAGATAGGTGATGGAGGAATCACAGTAAAATGAAGCAAACAAAACAAAGTCACTGTGCTCGCCACATCCTACCCCAAACTATGGCACTTACCTTAAGGGCTGCCACTGTGGGGAAAGGGGATGCTGGAAGGATGAACATCTCCTCTGACAAGGATGTGAGGGAAGAGGTAGTGTCCTTGAGGGCAAGCAGGTTTCTAAGGGGCCAGGAAGGGGATATGTGAGGTGGGAGATAAGAGTTTTGCTGCTGGTGAGAAGGGTCAGGTCAGGAGTAAAGTTTGGGCTTCAGTGGGGGCCACAGTTGGGAAGGGGTGCACTGGAGCCTGGCTGGAAGCAACATGGCTTAAGGCTTTGATCAGCCATTACCCAAAGGGCTGCCTGGTCCTGGGCACATACCAGGGATGAAGGAATGTTGATTGAATGACAGGCTGGCCAAGCTTGCCTCATCACCAAGCCTATAGCCCTTGAAGTTCATAGTCAAATTTGTGGTTCAAAGGACTATCCTTTCTTAGGAAACATTGATAATCTGAACCACATCTAACCTCATTCCTCCTTTGATACAGTAACTGAGCTGGTAAGATTAGAGGAGAAATTTGGTCCATCTGGATTTCAGCAGAAGTTGCAAACTGGCTGCCCTTGGGCTGAATATAGCCCACGGATGTGTTGTATGTTTTGTTTGGCCTCCCAGTGGGTTTTTTTTTTTTTAATTTTAGTTTAGTTGTCAAGAGTTTAAAATCACATAAAAATCTGGATCCAGCAACCATGGGTCTACCTGACCACAGTTGTCAGGAATGAGGGCAGTGGCCCCCTTGGAGCCCGAGCCTCGCCCACTCCCACCTCCCCACCACGGACGTGGGCGCTGCACCCTTGCATGTCATGTCACTTGTGTGACAAGAGGGAGAAGTCAAGGGTGGTTGATAAAAACAGTAACCTTAATGCAATAAATATTGACTGAGCAGTGTTTGGTTTTCGGGGCAGGATGGAGAACAAAGTGACTTGGTTCCTTTTCTATTTTTTTAATTTTATTTGTTTTGTTTTTTGAGACGGAGTCTTGTTCTGTCACCAGGCTGGAGTGCCTTGGTGCGATCTCGGCTCACTGGGTGAAATCTCCACCTCCCAGGTTCAAGCGATTCTCCTGCCTCAGCCTCCTGAGTAGCTGGGACTACAGGTGTGAACCACCAGGCCCGACTAATTTTTTGTATTTTAGTAGAGATGGGGTTTCATCATGTTAGCCAGGGTAGTCTCGATCTCCCTGACCTCGTGATCCACCTGCCTTGGGCTCCCAAAATGCTGGGATTACAGACGTGAGCCACTGTGCCCGGCCCTGCTTCGGTTCCTTTTCTAAAGGAACTTCGATTTTGGAGGGGTAGACAATCCAAAAAAGAAAGAAAGAAAAATAAAAGAAAATGATGACAAGCTATGATCATTGTTATAAAGGAAAGAGACAGGGTGAAAGAGGCCATGCGATGGAGTGTGATGTAGGTGGGGAGTGCCTGCCTGCCTTAGCTAAGGTGGTGGGAAGTGCTCACGGGCCAGCAGTTTCCAGCTGAGTCCTGAAGGATGCAGAGATTTGGGGAAGAGTGCTGGGGTGGAGGAATGGCCTTGGGTAGGGCTGCACTTGGGTTCTTGAGGAGCTGAGTGAAACCCTGTGTCATTTCAGTGAGAGTGAGTCAAGACGCGGGTGTGGAGGTGGGCAGCAAGTGGGAGCCATAAACCAGGTGAGGAGTTTAGACTTTATTCTGAGTAAAGGAGAAGGCACTGACAGTTTTGGGGTAAGGAAGAGACATGCCAGCTCTACGTTTCATAAAACTGCTCTTGTTGGTAGGCAATGCAGGGAAGAGCAGCCAGAAGTCTCATTAACAGGCCATTGCAGGATACAGGTGAAAGGGGATGGTGGCTTGGATGGTGGAAGAGAAGAGAAATAGATTCAAGTGCACTTTGGAGGAAGTTGATTTAGTGGATGTAAGAGAAAGTAGCCCTGGGGATGCTATCAGTGGCTGCATTGGATACACATCTGTGTAGGAATTTGGACAACGATTGCTCAGGATAAGGCGGCTTAACCTCAGGTTCTTTCAAAATGCAAGATACTTTTTGGTAGCAGGATGTAATCTAAGCAGTTTATTGCAAACAAAAAATGCCTTAAAATTCATGCATATTTTGCATTTTATTCCATAAATGTATCTGTATTCAATCTGATTTTTTAAAAGTATAAATCTCATAGCATCAATAAATAAACAAGAAAAAGACCCAGATATTCCTCCCAGTGTCACTGGTTAATACTGTCTGTCAATGGTTTTTAACCTTGGCTGTGCACTGAAATCACCCGAAGAGCTTCAGAAAATGCTAATTCCTGGATCCCTCTCCCAGAGGTTCTGATATAATTGTCCTGAGTGGCGACCTGGGCATCTGGATTTTTTAAGTTTTATTTCAACTTAAAGAGTACATGTACAGGTTTGTTACATAGATAAATCGCATCATGGGGGTTTGTTGTACAGATTATTTTGTCACCCAGGTATTAAGCCTAGTACCATTAATTAATTTTCCTGATACTCTCCCTCCTTCCACCTCCTGAAAGGCCACAGTGTGAGTTGTTTCCATCTATGTGTCCTTATTATTTAGCTCCCATTTATAAGTGAGAACATGTAATTGGTTTTCTGTTGCTATGTTAGTTTGCTAAGGATAATGGCTTCCAGCTCCATTCACATTCCTGTAAAGGACATGATATTATTCTTTTTTATGGCTGCATGGTATTCCATGGTGTATATATAACAAATTTTCTTTATCCAGTCTACCACTGGTAGGCATCTAGGTTGATTCCATGTCTTTGCTATAGTGGATAATTAGCTGCAATGAACATACACATGCATGTGTCTCTATGATAAAATGATTTATATTCCTTTGGATATATACCCAGTAGTGGGATTGCTAGGTCAAATGGTGTTTCTGTTTTTAGGTCTTTGGGGGATCACCGCACCATCCTCCACAATAGTTGAAGTAATTTACACTCCCACCAACAGTGTAAAAGCATTTCTTTTTCTCCACAACCTCATGGATATCTGTTATTTTTTAACTTTTTAATAGTAAGCATTCTGACTGGTGTGAGATGGTATCTCATTGTGGTTTTGATTTGCATTTCTCTAATGATCAGTGATGTTGAGGTTTTTTTCATATGATTTTTGGCTGCATGTATGTCTTGTTTTGGAAAATATCTGTTTATGTCTTTTGCCCATTTTTTTTTTTTTTTTTTTGAGACGGAGTCTCACTCTGTTGCTCAGGCTGAAGTACAGGTGGTGTTATCTCAGCTCACTGCAATCTCTGCCTCCAGGGTTCAAGCAATTCTCGTGCCTCAGCCCTCTGAGTAGCTGAGACTACAGGCGCCCACCACCGCCATGCCTGGCTAATTTTTTTTTTCTTTTTTTCAATAGAGATGGAATTTCACCATGTTGACCAGGCTGATCTTGAATTCCTGAGCTCAAGTGATCTGCCTGCCTTGGCCTCCCAAAGTGCTGGGATTATAGGCATGAGCCACCATGCCTGACCCCTTTGCCCAATTTTTAATGGGTTGTTTGCTTTTCTTTTTCTTTCTCTTTTTTTTTTTTTGAGATGGAGTCTCGATCTGTTGCCCAGCCTGAAGTGCAGTGGTGCAATCTTGGTTCACCATAACCTCTGCCTCCCAGGTTCAAGCAATTCTTCTGCCTCAGTCTCCCTAGTAGCTGAGACTACAAGCACATGCCACCATGACTGGCTAATTTTTTATATTTTTAGTAGAGACGGGTTTTCACCATGTTAGCCAGGATGGTCTCAATCTCCTGACCTTGTGATCCACCCACCTTGGCCTCCCAAAGTGCTAGGATTACAGGCATGAGTCACCATGCCTGGCCTGGTTTTCTTTTCTTGTAATTTTCTTATAGATGCTGGATATTAGACCTTTGTCAGATTCATAGTTTGCAAATATTTTCTCCCATTCTTTAAGTTGTCTGTTTACTCTGTTGATAGTTTCTTTTACTGTGCAGAAGCTCTTTAGTTTAATTAAATCTCATTTGTCAATTTTTGCTTTTGTGTCAATTGCTTTTGGCATCTTCATCATGAAATCATTGCCTGTTTCTATGTCCTGAATTTATTGCCTAGACTGTCTTCCAGGGTTTTTATAGTTCTGGGTTTTACATTTAAGTCTTTAATCCATCTTGAGTTGATTTTTGTATATGGTGTAAGGAAGGGGTTCAGTTTCAGTCTTCTGCATATGGCTAGCTGTAGAAAGTAAAAAGTTCCTCTTCAAAGTTTCCCTTCTTGTTAAAGAATAATAATAATAAATGTTAGAAATAATAGTCTCTTTTAAAGACTAACTTTCTTCAAAGCCTTTTGCTTTTTGCCAAATAACCCTTCATTAAGTCCTATCCTATGTAGCTGTCGGACATAAAGGCATAAGTATATTCTATGTCCTTGTACTTTAACCAAGATATTTGTGCTGGACATGCTCGCAGGCATGGCCCAGCTCACAGCCTATGCCCCTTCCTTATTTAGGAATGTTATTACTTTTCTAAGTGCTTTCACAAGCAACTTCCTCTTTTCCTTCTTTCTCCATTGCCTTTACCTATTTAGAAAAGTTTTAAGATATTAGCCAATTGGGTTCAGTTTTAAATTGTAAGGTCTGGCTCCAACCAACAGAGATTGGACACAGCAGTAAGAGCCCAATGCATAAGGAATAAATATGCCTGCCTTTCCTTTGTTCATTGCACTCTCGTGGCAAGACTGCTGATGAGCAGTGCCCTTTCTGCAGAAAATAAAATGGGCTTATTGAGAAAACTTTTGTCTAAATGCTAAGTTTACCTTGTGGTACCTAGGAACAAGCATTCTGTCTCTGACACTAGGCAGTTATCCCAGCACCATTTATTGGATAGAGAGCCCATTCCACATTGTTTGTTTTTGTCAGGTTTGTCAAAGATTGTATAGTTACAGGTGTGTGGCCTTATTCCTGGGTTCTCTATTCTGTTCCATTGGTCTATGTGTCTGTTTTTGTACTGGTGCCATGCTGTTTTGGTTACTGTAGCCCTGTAGCATAGTTTGAATTCTGGTAATACAATGCCTCCAGCCTTGTTCTTTTTTACATAGGATTGCCTTGGCTATTCAGGCCCGTTTTTGGTTCCATATAAATTTTAAAATAGTTTTTTTAGTTCGGTGAAGAATGTCATTGGTAGGTTAACAGGAATAGCGTTGAATCTATAAAGTGTTTTGGGTGGTATGGCCATTTTCACAATATTGATTCTTCCTATTTATGAACATGGACTATTTTTCCATTTGTTTGTGTTATCTCTGATTTCTTTGAGTAGTGTTTTGTTAGTTCTCCTTGTAGAGATCTTTCACCTCCCAGGTTAGCTGTATTCCTAGGTATTTTATTTTTTTGTGGATTTTTAAAGCTCTCTTGTAACTCTAATGTGCAGCCATGGTGAAGAACCACTCACTAGGGCAGAGATTCTCAGGGAATCACAATTTTCTCCGGCCCTACTCCAGACCTACTGAATCCACAATTCAGGGGGCAGAGCCCTCACCTAAGGTTTAACAAGCCCTCCGGGTGATTCTGATGCCTACTGAGGTTGGAGAGCTGCTGCTCTTGACTCTGTGCTTCTCAGTTTGAGAAGCTCAGACAGATAGTATTTCATCTGATCCTCACTGGGAAAGGCAGAGTGACTGGTATTGCCACAGGGATTATCTTTTCCATCTATCAGATGGGAAGATGAAGTGGAGAGAAATTCAGTGATTCACCAATCAGTGGCAGATAAGGGACCCAAACCCAGGTCTTCTGAAGGCTGAAGTGAGGACAGTCACTCACAACTATGCTCACCCCCATGCTGCTTCTTGCTTTTGTCAAGTACCAGGTCTGATACAGGGGGCTCTCCATTAAGGGATAAACAGAGTCCTGGGCACTGCAGAATGGTGTAGAGGTTAGCAAACCAGTTTAGTAAAAGGGCCAGATAGTAAATAGCTCTGTAGGCCACAGGGTCTCTCAAAACTCAACTACGCCATTACAGCAAGAATGCAGCCATAGGTAATGCATGCATGAGTGTGACTATGTGCCAGTAAAACTTTATTTACAAAAGTAGTGGAGGGCTAGATCTAGGTGTGGGACTAGGGTCCTGCTCTGGAGTAAGGTCAGCCTAGGTCACAGGTCTGGGCCAGGACTCCGGTGAGTGCCATGCCTTCTCCACGCACTGGTGATTGTGTGGAGAGCCCAGGAGGCCCTGCTGTGTAGTGCCCAAGGCTAGAAAGTGGTGAGGACCGAAGTTCAGCTATAGGAGGCAGAGATGGCTTTATGGCGTCCCCCTCTTTACCAAGACATTGGGAGATGAGGCTGGTGAGCTCCAAGGGCTGGGCAGGTCACATAGGTGGTGAGAATGGCCAGATCATTCCCTGCTAGTCCTGCAGGGGCAGGGAGTGAGCCAATGAGTTTGCTGTCCAAACCTCACCACTCATTCTTCTGGAAATTATTTTCATGGAAAATTCTGGAACATTATAAAGCCACTGAATACAGACTGATTGAGATGAATAGTGAGAAGGAATCAGGAGGGGTGCGAGAGGGTGGGTTCTTGGCCTGGTAAAACACACTCCGTTTCAAACCCACAGAAGAACTGCAGGAGTCAGGATCCTGGGCACTTAACCCTGTGATTTCTGTGCAGCTGCACAGAGAGAGGGCAGCCCCGTAAGAAGTGACCAATCAAAACACTGTGGAGTTTTTTTTTTTTTTTGAGACAGAATTTTGCTCATGTCACCAGACTAGAGTGCAGTGGTGTGATCCTGGCTCACTGCAACTTCTGCCTTCCAGGTTCAAGTGAATCTCCTGCCTCAGCCTCCCAAGTATCAGGGATTTCAGGAGCCAGCTACCACGTCCAGCTAATTTTTTGCATTTTTAGTAGAGATGGGGTTTCACTGTTTAGGCCAGCTGGTCTTGAACTCTTGACCTCCAGTGATCCACCTGCCTCGGCCTCCCAAAGTACTGGGATTACAGGCAGGAGCCACCATGCTGGGCCACAGAATTTTTTTTATTGAAAAAAATTATCTTAAAAATATCTGTGTGTGTGTGTATATATGTGTGTGTGTATATATATATATTATATATATACCTGATATATATATAATATATATTAGATATATATATCTATATAATATGTATATTATATAGATATATATACACACACACACATATATATATATATATCATGTGTTTACTTTATACAGATTACTTATGTAATGGAAATATGTGGCCCCATCACCCAAAGAACTAGGACATTGCCAATAAGACATACACCTGATGCTCTTTCTCCATCCAGGAGCCCCAGGTCTCCTCCACAGAGGCCATCATTATCTTAAATTTGAGGATGTATCACTGCTTTGCATTTGATCCAGCCATCCCACTACTAGGTATCTACCCAGAGGAAAAAAGTCATTATACAAAGAGGATACTTGCACACACGTCTTTATAGCAGCACAATTTGCAATAGCAAAAATATGGAACCAACCCAAATGCCTATCAATCAATCAGTGGATAAAGAAACTGTGAGATATATATATATATACACACACACACACACACACACACACACACACACACACACACTACATATATGTACATATCATATATATATATATATCAATGAGTGAATAAAAAAACTGTGGTATGTATATATATACATGGTATATACATATATGTAGTGTTCATATATATATTCTGATGGTATATACATATATGTAGTGTGTATCAACATCTGTGTGCAGGCTGTGGAGGAGTAAGCAAACATTCAGAACAGAGCAGACACTTTGGCTTCTTGATTTTTGCTACTATATGTTTGCTTTGTATTTATTTTTACCTTTATCATCCTATTTCATTTGGATTTATTTTCTTCTTCTCACTTCTTAAATTAGACACAACTTCCAGCTTTTCTGCTTTTCTTTTCAAGTTTCCACATGCAACACTGAGTTCTTTTGTTTTTGGCTAAGGCTTTTTGTTTGTTTGTTTGTTATGGGGGTCATGCTATGTTGCCCAGGCTAGTCTGCAACTCCTGGGCTCAAGCAATCCTTCCTCCTTAACCTCCCAAAGTCCTGGGATTACAGGCACAAGCCACCATGTCTGGCTGATTCTGCTTTGCTAATACAAATATTTAAGGGCTAGGCTGGGCACAGTGGCACACGCCTGTAATCCTAGCACTTTGGGAGGCCGAGGTGGGAGGATCACAAGGTCAAGAGATCAAGACCATCTGGTCAGCATGGTGAAACCCCGTCTCTATGAAAAATACAAAAATTAGCTGGGTGTGGTGGCGTGTGCCTGTAATCCCAGCTTCTTGGGAGGCTGAGGCAGGAGAATCACTTGAACCCAGGAGGTGGACGTTGCAGTGAACTGGGGTCACACCACTGCACTCCAGCCTGGCAACAGAGCAAGACTCCACCTCAAAAAAAAAAAAAAAAAGGATTAAGTATCACTCTTAGTAAAGCTTTGACTACATCCCACAAGATCTGCCATATATTATATTTACTAATTTGTTTACATCTAAGTATTTTTCTCTTAATTATTTATATTTTTGTTATTGATTTCTAACTAATTGCAATAAGGAAAAAGGAACAGAAATCTTTGACATTCATTGAGACTTGCATTACGTGATCTGTAGGTGTGAATGTTTCATATTCTTTGAAGGAATCCATATCCCTGAATTGGCATAGTGTCCTATATATGTCAGTTAAAGCATTGTTGTCCTATATATATCAGTTAAAGCATTGTTGTCCTATATATATCAGTTAGAGCATTGTTATTTGAGTTGTTCCTATTTTTTACATATTTTATACACACACACACACACACACACACACAGTCTGCTTAATCTATCAATACTTAAGAAATACATTGAAATCTGCCACTCTTAAAATGAACTTATAAATTTCGTATAGTTCTATCAGTTTTTGCTTTATATATTTTGAGACTCTAGTTTATATGTTTAGAATTGCTATCTTCTTGTTGAACTGAGTCATTATTATCATATTCACTTTTTTTTTGAGACAGAGTCCTGCTCTGCCTTCCAGGTGAGAGTGCAGTGGTGTGATCTCAGCTCACTGCAACCTCCATCTCCCAGCCAGCGATTCTCCTGCCTCAGCCTCCTGAGTAGCTGGGACTACAGGCACCCGCCACCATGTTTTTGTATTTTTAGTAGAGATGGCATTTCACCATGTTGGCCAGGCTGGTCTTGAACTCCTGACCTCAGATAATCTGCCTGCCTCACCCTCCCAAAGTGCTGAGATTACAGGCGTGAGCCATGGTACCCATCCTCATATACACTTTAAAATGGTTTTTGTCCTGATACTATTTGTTTTCTGATATTAATATTGCTATGCCAGCTTTCCTTTGGTTAGCATCTACCTAACATGTTTTTTCCATTCATTTCCTTTGAAATTTTCCATGTTCTTTTATTTTAGGTGCATCTCTTGTAAACAACATACAGCTGAATTATTTTTAATTCAATCTGACAATCTGTATTTTTGTAACTGATGAATGTACTTCATTTCCAGTTACTTTGGTTGGCAGTACATTTGAATTCGTTTCTCCATCTTGCTTTTTAAATGTCTGTAATTTCCGGGGTTTCTACGCTTCTTTGCTCTGTTTTATTGAACTTGATATTTTTTTTTTTGTTTGATTAGGTATTTTGGTTCTTTTTCTTTTCCCCCCCTGCTTTTATTCTTTCTACTAGTTTGGAATTTATATTTTCCTTTGCTATTTTAGTAGTGTCTCTTGGAATATTACAGTGCCCATCTATCTTAACAAAGTCTAAAGTTAAACTATATTTTACCTTCCCAAATGAATGCAACAATCTTAGAATATTTTCTCTCTGATCATCCCTTTCCAATTTATTTATGGTCCAGGGTCTTAATCTGTCCTTTTATTAAGCATACAAATGTGACCTGGCATGATCATTTTTACTATGATTTTTACACATATGTTTTCTTTCCCAGCATTCCATCTCAGACTCCTTATGGGTAAACCTTCCTTCTTGCTGGAACACAGTCTTTTAGATTTAGATGTTTCTTATTAGACGTCCTGTGCAGTCCACTCTCTTGGGAAATGTAGTTTTGCTGGGTGCTAAAATGTAGATTTTAAGTTATTTTCTCTCTGGTGAATGTCTATTTAAATGGCTATTTAAAGGATTTGACTATTTGAAAATCAGGTTGTTCTCTTACTACTGAAATTTTTTTTCACTTTTTGAAAATTGTGGTAAAATATTTATAATATAAAAGTCACAATGGGCCAGGCACAGTGGCTCATGCCTGTGATTCCAGCATTTGGGAAAGCCGAAGCAGGAGGATCATTGAGCCCAGGCGTTCGAGACCAGCCTGGGGAACATTAATTAGCCTGGCTAATTTTTAATTTTTTTTTTTTGTAGAAATAGGGTCCCACTATGTTGTGCAAGCTGGTCTTGAACTCCTGGGCTCAAGTGATCCTCCTGCCTCAGCCTTCCCAAGCGCTGGGGTCACATGCATTAGTCGCTGTGCGCAGCCTATTCTTGCATTTTTTTTTTTTTAAAGATGGGGTTTCACCAGGATGACCAGACTGGTCTTGAACTCCTGACCTCAGGTGATCCACCCACCTCAGCCTCCCAAAGTGCTAGGATTACAGGTGTGAGCCACCGTGCCCGGCCTATTCTTGCATTTTTAATCCAGTCTGACAATCTTTCTTTGCCTTGCATTCTGTGTAATTTCTTCCAACATAGCATTCATTTCACAAATTCTCTCTTCGAGTGTGTCTAATCTGATATTTAACCCTTCCATTAGGCTTTATATTTAAAATTTTTATATTTTTAATTTTTAGAAGTGATATATTTATTTCAAAATCTGCCTTGTCTTGATATCGATTGTTACTTACTTATCTTTGTGATTGCAGTCTTTATTTTAAAACACATTTTATACATATTTCACAATTCCAATATTTTTAATCCCTGTGGTCCAAAATCTCTTGTTTATTGTTTCTGTTTACTCTCATTGAGAGTGGTTTATCTTCTCATGTGCTTACTGATTTTTGATTGTGAGTTCATTGTTCTTATTCTCTGGGACAACTGCAGACCTAAACTAAGCAATATTTCTTCAAGAAAGGATTTTTTCTTCATGAAGAGAAAGATCAGAAAGGGGAGGCGAAGGGACCGAAACAGTGCTGACATTGTAATTTTGACCCAAGTTGCTTCTGGCACCAGTACCACCTGCAAAGCCTGGGTTCCTGGTGCTCAGGTTCTAGCCCTGCTTCTACCAGGCACCACTGTACCTAAAGAGTCTCAGCTCAGCACTGAAATCCAAGGTTCAGCTTTCCCACATAGCTTCAGGCCTCACACTCAGAAATCTGATCGCATGGTTGCATCTACACTCAGGGCAATACACCATTACCATTGTCTACTCTTCAGGTCCCAGCTCCTAACATCCATAGCTCCTAGCATACATGCCAAAAATGATTGTCCCCCAAAAACCCTGAAATTGAGTTGTTGTATTTGAAGAGTAACCAAAGACTTAGGCTAAACAATGAAAGTAAACGGTGGAATATAGGCCCTTAGGAGGCTGATGGGGGCTACTTCTTTGCCTCATTGTTTTTCCCAGTCCCTAGAATATAAATCCACATAGGAAGTACGTGCTTCACGTATGCATAACATCATTGCAGGCCCTTGTCTATTAGACTTTAATCCTTTCAAAGCTAAGCCCCTTCTTTGAAGGTTCCTACCACTACAACTGATAATGTAACCTCCTTTTAGTAATAACTGATATCAATACATAATTTAAGAGTTTATGAAGCACTGTCACATTTGATCCTTACAAGTCTATAAAGTTGACATTCTGAGCCCCATTTAACAAATGGAAAACTGAGACTCACCCCAAGTCACGAAGTACTTTTGAGAGAGTATCAAAACTAAGTACAGAAAGGATATTGATTAGGCTATGAAGAAAGTCATTTTTTTTTCCACCAGGAACACGTGCACTTTATTAAATGCCATTGTAGAAAAGCGTGTGAGGATAAAGAGCTGATACAGGACTTGGCTCTGGGGCAGGAAAGGAATGGAAGATTGAGTATTTGGGAAACAGGTCACAGGCAGAGCCCCTGGCCTGGATGATTCCTCTTGATCTACTGATAGGCTTGCAAAATCAGTATCGTGATGATGATCAGCAGAATGGCCATGATGATGCCCAAAATCAGGGCCCATATGTTCAGGCACTTGGTGGTAGAGGCATCAGCCTGGGGCCCGGTCAGGTTACCAACCATCCTCCTGTCCCTAGACTTCACGGAGCAGGTGAATGCTATGAAGCCCAGGCAGCAGGAGTTCATGAAGAGGCTGTTGAACAGGGGCCAGAAGACATGGTCCAGCACGTAGGTCTTGCTGTGGATGGGGTCACGGTGGATGTCGGGGAGCCGGGTTATGGGGCGCCCCCACACCACTTCATGCTCCTCCTTCACATCTCATCGCTGGGAGGACGGTCGTTGTTGCTGGGAGTGAAGAACGTTTGGACAGTGTGTGGTTCATGGTGTCCAGGGAAGACCAGCTGTGGTTGGGTTGCTGGGATGGTTCTCTGAGGAAAGTCATTTTTAAGGGAGAAGAGCCCCACATTTTCCTAGAGGATGCTTGTTTGTTGAGGTAGGCAGAGAATGATTAGAGTAAGAAAACCCGCAGATGTAAAAGGGAGACTCTTAGAGATGGGACACCGTAGGGACTCAACATTAATGTTCCGAGGCAAATTTGTAGCTCTTATCATATGTGTAAGAAGAAAGAATGTGTAAGAATAAGATGAAGTAGTTAAAGATTACAGAAACGGAAACAAACATCGTAATTACCCCTGTGGCTACACAGACCTCGTCTTAGGCTGTTTAGACTGCTATAACAAAGCACCAGAAACTGGGTGGCTTGTAAACAACAGAAATGTATTTCTCAGAGTTTGGAGGCTGGGTGTTCGAGGTCAAGGCGCCAGCACCCCTGGGTTCTGGTGAGCGCTATCTCCTGGCTTGCAGACTGCCAGCTCCTAGCGAGGTTCTCACATGGTGGAAGGGGCAATGGATCTCGCTGGGTTCTCGCTCTCTCTCCTTTTTTTTTTTTTTTTTTTTGAGATAGAGTCTTGCTCTGTAACCAGGCTGGAATGCAGTGGCGCCATCTAGGCTCACTACAACCTCCACCTCCTGGGTTTAAGCAATTCTCCTGCCTCAGCCTCCTGAGTAGCTGGGATTACAGGCATGCGCCACTATGCCCAGCTGATTTTTGTATTTGTAGTAGAGATGGGTTTTACCGTGTTGGTCAGACTGGTCTCAAACTCCTGATCTCAAGCAATCCACCCACCTCGGCCTCCCAAAGTGCTGGGATTACAGGCATGAACCACCATGCCCAGCCCATGGGGTCTCTGTTATAAGAGACCAATCCTGAGGGCTCCACCCCCATGACTTAATCACCCCACAAGGCCCCATCTCCTAATACTCTGTCCTTGGGAGATTGGAATTTCAACATATGAATTTGGCGGAGGGGTAATATAGTCTGAATGTGCTCCCCAAAGTTTGTCTGTTGAAACTGAATGGCCAATGTGAGAGCATTAAGTGGGGCCTTTAGGAGGTCATGATGTGAAGAGGGAAAGCCCTTGTCAAAGGCCCTGTGGGAGTCGGTTCACTCCCTCTGTCATGGGAGGACACAGAGTTTGTACTTATTTGTCCTTTCCATCCCTTCTACCATATGTAATTTTGTCGTCTTTGCCAATGATGGTTCAGGACCCACACGCAAACCAATTCTGTCTCATGAGACATAAGAGGATCTGCTAGGAGGCTTCTGAGGAAATCACCCGTCTCCTCTAAGAGAACTGAGGACAAAACACTGTTTTTCTTCCTATGCACATTGTCTTATCTGCATCCACTACCAGGAATAGCTGCATCAGCAGCGGGAGGATGAAGCCAAGACACAGAAAGAACCGGGCAGGCTGATGTTTGCTGCTTTTAAGCAGTTAAATCAAACACCCTGAGTCCAGGGCTACCCAGCCTTCCTCTTTTGTGAGATAGTAAATTTTCTAATTGTCGAAGCCAGGTTAAGTCAGAGTTTTGTGAACTTCAGACAAAAGCGTCCTTCAACAATTGGAAAGATTATCCAATCATAGATTGTTATTGCTGGAAAGGAAAGCTCTCTCATTTTGCAATGAGGAAATTGGGGCCCAGAACAGTTGAGTGATACCTATAGAGTCAAAAACAGAACGTCAGAACTGATCCCAGGCTCTGGGCTTCTAGTTATCTTTCTTTGAAACGTGACCATCCATAACTTCATGGTCAAGGGAAGGGGTAACCAGAGAATAGATGTATTTTGAGCACATTTACCAAAACTACATCACAGAGGTTTATGGGACAGTTTTTGCTTTTCTAAACAGGAGTTGCCCCATCTTTCTTCTTCTATCTTCCTCCCTCCTGGAGAGAAGACCCGATGCTGGGAGTGCTATAGCCACTTTGCATCTACGTACAAAAGGCCAGTTCACTAAAAATGGCACAGGGAAAACAAAGGAGCCTGGGAGCTTCCTCCCCAGCCCCAGAATGGCTAGTGTGGGAAACACAGATTCCTATTTGCTCAAGCTGGATTGTATGAAAACTTGAAGTCAAAATCATATTTTTTTTGAGACAGAGTCTCACTCTGTTACCCAGGCTGGAGTGCAGTGGTGTGATCTCATCTCGTCTGCAACCCTGGCTCCCAGGTTCAATCGATTCCCTGCTTCAGTCTCCAGAGTAGCTGAGATTACAGGTGCCCACCACCGCACCCAGCTAAGTTTTGTATTTTCAGAAGAGGCAGGGTTTGGCCATGTTAGCCAGGCTGGTTTCGAACCCCTGGCCTCAGGTGATCCACTGACCTTGGCCTCCCAAAGTGCTGGGATTACAGGTGTGAACCACATGCTGAGCCCAAAAGCATTCTTAATGGAAACTTTTTGAACCATTTCTTTCATGCTACACACATTCCCTGGTGGACTGTGTCTGACTGCAACAACCAGAACTCAGCTAGAAATGTTGCTGTTTTCAGATTCTATGCATTTACTGCATTTTTGCTGTTTTAAGATTCTGTGCATTTACACTGCATTTACTGTTCTTCAATATACCTGGCTCTGTTTTTTACTTTTTGTTTTGAACACTTTTCAAACCTCCACAAAAGTTGCAAAAGTACAATAAACTCCTGGATACCTTTCATCTAGATTCACCAATTGTCAGTTAATGTTTTGCTCCATCTCTCTCTCATCTTCTCTACATATATGAAAACAATTTTCTGAACCTTTTGAAAGTCAGTTGCAGATACCATGAACTTTAACCCCAAAATATTTCCATGTGTATCCCTTAGAAACAAGGATAGTCTGTTACATAACCACTATACAATTATGAAGCTCAGGAATTTCACACTGATAGAGCACCATCATCTAAAGCGTGGGCCATCTGCACATTTCAGCAATTGTCTCAATGCTGTTTTACAGGAATACTTTTTTGTCCTTGACAAGAATCCAATCCAGGTTGACACCTTGCATTTTAGTCATCCTATCTCTTTAACCTGGAATGGTTCCTCCGACTTTCTTTGTCTTTTATGAAATTGGCATTTTGAAAAAGAGAACAGACCTGTTGTTTAGTAGAATTTACCTGAACCTGGTTTATCTGGTAGTTTCCTTGTGATTAGATTTAGGTTACACAGTTTTGGCAGGAACAGGACATTGGCGATGTGTCCCTCTCAGAGCACACCACAGAGGGGCATGATGTCAGCCATTACTGGTGGAGTAAACTTGATCACTTGATTACAGGGGAGACCATTTCTAGTTCATTCTTATGGCTCTCAGGGAGACAGAGAGTCATCTTTCTTATATAATCCATGGGCTTCATGGAGTCATTCCCATGGTTTCCTGGATAGATTTTGATTAGGGATAGGACCCTTTGGTAAGGGATAGGTTCAGGATATATTTTGAAAGCTGCATTTGGAATAAGTGGAGACACTCCCTCAAAGATTTAATTAGCCAGTTTTCAGATACTCTGGAAGCCAATGGGAAGATGTTAATAAGGACACAGGACATCTGCTTTTCCTTAAGGAAAGTGGAACTTCCCCAAGTATCACCCCCTTTACACCTGAAGAAGTCAAACAGTCCTGTTCCCATGGAATCCTCAACCAATGTAGCCCTGATCTGTGATTTATATAAAAAGTAGCTGTTCCTTAATTTTCCCCACAATGGCTTCATTCTTACCTTATGAACCTGCTTTGTCAGTGTTCCCTTTGATTTATGGAAGATTTCAAACTCCCCAAATAACTATCCTTTTTCTTTTCATTAAAGTTAATCCCCACAAAGACACTTTCATCCACTGATTAGTCATGCCCCAGTGAGCCTTGCTAACCAGAGGCTAAGTTATTGATGTGTTAAAGATGTAATCTCTAAGTCTTGGGACCACTGAAGAAACCCCAACATGCTATTTGACAGTCAGAATCTCACAATGTATTGCCTCCTTTGAGCAGCCTTGGTCGCACGCGTTCCTTGGGGTCTATAAATCTCTCTGGCCCGACTGCCCATGGGGGCTGAGTTATTGTGGGGCTGAGTTTAGGCTGCCAACATGCTGCCCTGCACCCCAGGACGTTGTGGTGCCTTCTCCAGACTCCAGTGTCCATTCCCAGTAACGCATAGTCAGCAGCAAATCTGTTACACCACAAGCAGCAGCTCATTGTTTCACGCCCTGCCCGTGGTCTACCTCATAAATTCACACCAACCCGCGAGTAAACAGGACTGTAACTTGGGTGTGCTATCAGCCACCAAAGGCACTAATCCTCCCTCCTTCCTGTTGATTTCAAGTGATGTGTAAGCTTCACTCAGTGACTATGGAGTCTTATTAGATGATGATAAGCCCCCCGCTGCACAGAAGAGCAGCCTGTTCATAGACTCTCTCCAGCCAATTTTACATTTGTGGATTAAAAAAAAAAAAAAGAAAATCCCAGATCTTTTACATTTGTAAGTTTCAGTTTGGTTCACCTAAAGCCAATGTTTCTCAACTGGCAAGACCATTCATGGGGTAGCATAATGCCTACAGTATAAAATGATTAGGGTTTAGCCGCTTCAATGCTCACAGTTAGTGGCAGGAAAGACCTCCCCCAGTCATTGTGACGATCTCAAATGCCTATAAATTTTTTTTCCTAAAAACAATAACCATCCTCTGGGAAAGGAGCACTCCCCTCCCCAATACCAGTTAAGACCCACAGGCTTAACCAAAAGAAAACAGAGCAGAAGGAGGGGCTATGTGGGTACCAACTTCCTAATATTTGGGACAGACTCATCTGAGGAAAATATATGATTATAGTGTTTTACTCTAGTTTATGTTGTTGTTGTTTGTTTTTTCCAAATAACACCCATTTACTAGCATACTGTTCCATAAATCAGAAGGCCAGCTGGGCTCCACTGGATATCACAAAACTGAAATCAAGACGTCAACCGGGCTTATCTTAAGGCTCAGGGAGGGAATTGCTTTCAGGCTCATTCAGACGGTTGGCAGAATCAGCTCCTTGCGGTTGCAGGACTGGAGTTTCTGTTTTTTTGCTGGCTGTCAGCCAGGTCCTTCTCTCAGCCACTAAACTCCATTCACATACCTTCCCAGGAGCCCACTCCATCTTCAAATAAACAATGCATTAAATTCTGCTCTCACTTGAAATCTCTTGACCTTTCTCTTGTGTCCCCAGCTTGGGAAAACCTCTTGCTGAGCTTAACGACTGGCCTACACTCTTGAGATGAGCCCACTGATCATGAGATTGAAGGCTGAGGCAATGTCAAATTGCTATACAATTTTCTAATGTGTTACTCTCAATTTCTGTATCCAACTCATGGAAGACTAGTTTATTTTCTTAAATACAAATTATTTTTTACTAACCATTTCAATTACACAAGAGATGGATGAACGTAGAGCATTGCACATAGCAAATATCTCCTTCAAGCACCTTGCCACACAATCCTACCACCTTTCTCCTCTCTCCAGGAGAAACCATGGTCATGAACTGGTGGGTACACAGCCAGACCACTTTCACCATTTTGCATACATTTACATGCACCCCAGAAAATGCATAGTATTGTTTCATGTGGGCATCTTTGTATAAATGATTACCACACTTTGTACACATAATTTGAAAGTTGTTCTTATCACCTAGCAATATGTTTTGAGGGTTATCTACACTAATCCCTCTAGATCAGATTCATTTCTCTTAAGGTACTGTGTATTGTCTTATACAGGCATTTCTCCTCATGATATACATTTAAAATTTTTACATGAACAAGCAATGCTGCACTGACAGTCTTGTATGTGCCTCCATGTGCTCAGGTCTCTTTAGAGAAGATGCCTAGAAGTGTAATTGCTGGGTGGTAGAGTAGGACGTCTGGTTATAACACATATACAGTTAAATTGCTGCCCCCATAGGGCAGAGTATGCTCACCTACAATTGAAACATTTCAATTGAAGATTTCTCTTTGCCCACATCTTCACCAGCACTAGATAATATCAGACTTAAATGCTGCCAGTCCCATAGGTGTGAACTAGCATCTCATTGTTTTATTTGCATTTCCCTGTTTGCTAAGGAGACTGAGTAACTAATATGTCTATTGGTCATTTATATTTCCATTTTAAAATTGTGTACATTTTTTGACCATTTTTAATTGATGGTCTCTTTCTTATTAATTTATATCCTAAATTTTTTCCTAGTCCTTTGTTACATAAAATGTAAAAAAAGAATTTCTCACCAAATTGCCAAATTTTTTTTGAGACAGAGTCTTGCTCTGTTGCCCAGGCTGGAGTGTGGTGGCATGATCTTGGTTCACTGCAACCTGTGCCTTCCAGGCTCAATTGATCCTCCCAACTCAGCTTCCCAATTAGCTGGGATTACAGGCACACATCACCATGCCCAGCTAATTTTTATATTTTTTGTAGAGATGGAGTTTCTCATGTGGCCTAGGCTGATATCGAACTCCTGGGCTCAAGTGATTGCCCGCCTCAGCCTCCTAAAGTGGTAGGATTACAGGCATGAGCCACCAAGCCAGGTCATGTTGCTAAAATTTTAACATTGTTTATGATGCCTTTTGTTGGAGAGAAGACTTAATTTTGATGTAGTCAAAAATCATTTTTTTCCTCTATAGTTTGTATTTCTGGGGCCTTAGATTAGTCAGCCTTCCCTAATATTACTTCCCTTGTATTACCAAGATCATAATAAGAATTTCTACATTTTCTAATAATATTTTTCTCCTAATAATAATTTTAATGTTTTATTTTTTACACGTAGGTCTTAAGCCATCTGAAGAGAGAGAGTGTGTGTGTGTGTGTGTGTGTGTGTGTGTGTGTGTGTGATGTAAGATGGCGATTTTTGCTTCCTTCACACAGCTAGTCAATTGTCCCAGATCCATTTATTGAATAATCTGCTTTTTCCCCACTGATGTGAAACATCAACTCCACCATGCACTGAAGTCCCATGTCTATACTCCTGATCTATGTTATTTGTTCCTGTGCCAATCCCATGCTGTTTAAATTACCTTAGCTTTGTAATGTATCTTGATCTCCATGCAGTACCTGTTTACTCCACTTCCCTTTGAGACAGTTATCTTGGTTATTCTTAAACATTTACTATTCTTTGTGAATTTTACAACTGGTTTGTCAAGTGCTATGAAAAACTATGTTGAGATTTTGATGAAAACTATTTTAAACTTACAGATTAATTTGGGAAATATCACACAGATATTTTCAAAGAAAAATAAAATGTAAGGGCAAAGATGGGGAATTTCAACTTAGAGTTCTTGAATGCCTACTATGTGCCCAACATTATTCTAGTCAAGATCTATCAGAAGAAAAGCAAACACAGTTTCTAATTTGAGGAAATTTGCATTCTGGTGGAGCAGACAAAAGAGAGACAATTAAAGCAACACATAAACAAGATGTTGCTGATCGTCATAAATGCCACAAGGAAAGAAACCTGAGGCTGCTGAGAGACAGCACTTCCGGACAGCCTCTGCAGGAGTCCAGCTGGAGCCAAGACCCCGAGAATGAAGAGCAGGAGAGTGTGTTCTAGACAGAGGTCTGAGAGTCAGTCAGCAGCTTGAGGTGGAGAGGACGCGGCCTTGAGGATCCCACAGAAGCCAATGTGGAGACAAGGGTCAGATCATTAGGGGATCATAGGCCACAGTATGGAGTTGAAATTTTGTTTTATTTGCAGTGAGAAGCCAGGAAGGGAAGAGTTAAAGGAGGAGTCAGAGACTGGGGCAGGCTCTTAACAGTAACAAATTTGGAAGTGTATGTCTTCTAGAACTATCATATACTGTGTTATTTAAAAAATATTATTTACTGTTTTTCCCGTTACTGCCGTCTCCTTTTTATTTATTTATTTTTTTTGAGGTGGAGTCTTGCTCTGTTGGCCAGGCTGGAGTGCAGTGGCACGATCTCAGCTCACTGCAACCTTCATCTCCCAGGTTCAAGCAATTCTCCTGCCTCAGTCTCCCAGGTAGTAGCTGGGACTACAGGTGTGTGCCACCACGCCTGGCTAATTTTTTGTACTTTTAGTAGAGATGGGGTTTCACCGTGTTAGCCAGGATGGTCTCGATTTCCTGACCTTATGATCCGCCTGTCTTGGCCTCCCAAAGTGCTGGGATTACAGGAGTGAGCCACAGTGCCCAGCCCCTCCTTTCTTTTCAATCTTGATATTTTGTAGGAAAGTAATCCCAAGTTACCAAGAGAATTTTCTATGGCCCTTCTTGAAGTAACCTGGCAAATAAACCCAGTTCTCTTCATTTTTTCACTGCTTGGTAGCAGCTCTGCAGTGCTATTTAGCTAAGATGGAAAAGAGATGGAGCATCTGAGTAGTATTTCTTTTTCCTTCCTCTTGGCTGTGAAATAAACTCAGGCTTTAATGAGATGAAAGTGGAGTTTGTGCTGAAACATCACCAGCTTGGGGGGCATTTCCTTTCCTTTCTGAAGTGCTTGCTCCCATGCTGCTGTGGGAGGCGCTGAGGATTAGACCTTGACTGCAGGACTTCCATTGCTCCGAGGCTCATCCCCTCCTCCAGCTTTGACGGTATCAATGAGGGGGAATCAATTACCAATGGATGTAGCTTATTTTATTTAGCTTATCAAAAGCCTCGGCAAGGCTCCACAACGACTAGTAATAAAAATATTCAGTTACTGTAGATGGGATTAAGTGTAATGTTTTGTTATGGATCAGAAACTGACTTAGAAACGAAGCAAAGAGTGCAGGCAAACTGGGCAGAAACGCACCAACGACAGGATCCTCCATTGCCTGTACTCAGCAGTTGCCTTTTAAAATGTTGCTTCTGTAAACCATACAAAGCACGTGGAGCTTCACGTTTACAAAAGGCGATGTTAAGAACTCTAGAGTCTGACAGATCTGTCTTGAGGAAGTTATTTAACCAATAAACCTCATGTTTCTGGTCTGTAAAATGGAAATGATTGTACCTTTTCATTAGGGTGATGAGGATGAATGAGATAACACATTTTCTCTTAGTGCCTAGGGTTCCTCTGCTATAGCTATTAGTGTTATTTCTGAAAGTAAATACCAAGGCGATAGGGACAAAGTACAGAAAACCTCAATGAAGCTCTACGTTGAGCCTGGAGAATATATGGAACATGTGTCCCCAAACATACTTACCATCCTCACTCAACTCTGGGCTTCTTCCTGCAAAAACATGTACCTCATCTGCTGCTGTCACCTTCCCTCAGCGGGCTGAGCTAGAAAGCAGGGCCCATCCTCAGGGGCTCAGCTCCCCTCCCCACCCCCACAGCATCCCGGCCACTCCTCTATTCTTGGCTCTAAATATTGATCACTTTTTCTCCCTGCCTTCCAGCCCTTGGTTTAGACTAGAGATCAGCAAACTCTTTCTGGGATTTGTCAGGTAATTATTTCCTGCTTTGCCAACCTTACACTCTCTGTTGTAACTACAGTAGCTCCCCGCTTCTCCATGGTTTTGCTTTCTGCGGTTACCTGGCCTCAATCCAAAAATAAGTGAGTATAGTATGATAAAATATTTTATCACAGTATATTGCTGTAATTGTTCTATTTTATTATTGTTGTTCTTCTTCTCTTACTGTGCCTAATTTATAAGTTAAACTTTATCAGAGGTATGTACATATAGGAAAAAGCATAGTATATGTCTAGCCTCTATTTCAGGCATCCACTGGGGGTCTTGGATCACACCTCCCTTGCATAAGGGGGGACTACTGGATGCAACCCTGGGATTTTAGTACAGAAGTAGCCATAGACAATTACAATATATAAAAGAATGGGTGTGGTTGTGTGTTCCAATAAAACTTTATTTACAAAATCAGGTAGCGGGCAGGATTTCACCTGCCAGGGTGTAGTTTTCTGGCACCTGATTTCAACTCCTAGGATCTTTCCAAGGGTTAAGACCCTCAGGGCTCCCTGTAGACCTGATCTAATTTGTCACTCCCAGTTTAAAAATCTTTCAATGGTTTCTCATTATTGTTGCAAAAGGTGGCCTTGGATCATATTACGAGTCATTAGAATCACTTGAGCTGCTTTATATATTTATTTCTTTTTTATTTTGAGACAGTATCTCACTCTGTTTCAAAATAAAAGTGCAGAGGTGTCATCATGGCTCACTGCAGTCTTGAACTCCTGGCTGGAAATTGATCCTCCCATCTCAGCCTCCCAAGTTACTAGGACTACAGGCACACACTACCATGCCCAGCTAATTTTTGGTAGAGACAGAATCTCACTGTGTTGCCTGGGCATGTCTTGAACTCCTGGCTTCAGGTGATCTGCCTCAGCCTTCCTAAGTGGCAGGATTACAAGTAGAACCACTGTGCCTAGCCCTGAGCTGCTTGTTAAAAATACAGAGTTCCAGGCTCCTCTCCAGAGCTACTAAAACAGCATCTCTCAGGGGCAGGCAGAAGAGCTGGATTTTACTAAAACTCCCAGCGAATTCTAATTCAGTGGTTCTCAAAGTGGGGTTCCCCATATGCTATGGGGGGTATGTGATGCAGGAAGGAATAAGGGAGGATGTTGGGGTGGGAGGAGAGCCTCACAGGGGCAATGATGGCCTGAAGTGGGTGAGGAAGCCATCCTGAGCTGTCCCTGGGGGAGTGTTCCATCAGGAACCGCAAGTTCAAAGCCTCTGAGGCTGGTGCGCCTGGCAGAAGGCCACTGTGGCTGGCTTGCTGGAGGGAAGAAGGGGAAAAAGAGAGCAGTGAGAGAGCAGGAGATGAGGCCTGAGAGGACAGGAGCCAGACAGATGGAG
>PVKP010032877.1:0-25512 GCA_004027715.1 Plecturocebus donacophilus | reverse complement strand
AAATCAGATTTGAACTCAGACCTGGAACAAGCAAACTTAATAAATATTTACAGAACCTACCACCCCATATCCACAAAACATATATTTTTTTCAATATTATATCATACCTATTCTAAAAGTGATCACATAATAGGAAATAAATCACTTTAGTTTGCATAAGTATTTCACAGATTTAAATGAAATCCTGAGCAATAGAGCAAGATTCTCATTCTCTCTCCCTCTTTCTCTTTCTTCCTTTTTTCTCTTTTATTCTACTTCTGTCTTAAAAAAAAAAAATAAATAACTTCCCCTCTCTCTTTCTCCTTCTGAAAAAAAAAAAAAAAAAAAAAAATCCCAGGGTGAACATTTAAACGCTTTATTTGCAAAATGGGACAAAATTGCAGCATAATATCTCAAGTAAGCTAGATTCTACTTCTTTTTATCTATTCAAACTTTCCTCCAAAAAAAGAAACCAAACAATAGATTCAGGATGTTCAGAGAACACTAATCAAAATACTAAAAAAATCTATACCTAGGCATATCTTATTTGAGCTGCAGAAAATCAAAGACAGAGAAACTTGAGAAACTGAGGGTGGCGAAGAGGGCTTACCAATAGAGAAGC
Organism: Plecturocebus donacophilus; assembly: GCA_004027715.1. Taxonomy (NCBI): domain Eukaryota; kingdom Metazoa; phylum Chordata; class Mammalia; order Primates; family Pitheciidae; genus Plecturocebus; species Plecturocebus donacophilus. Next base: position 24,911 of record PVKP010032877.1, on the reverse strand, counting down.
AAGGATCAAAATTACATTCGACTTCTCTTTAGAAACCATGCATACAAGAAGAGTGTGCAGTGAAATATTTAAAGAATTAGAACCAAAGAACCACTAATCTAGCATTCTGGATCTAGCAAAATTATTCTTCAACGTGAAAGAGAAATAAAGACTTTCTCAGACAATCAAAAAATGAGGGAATTTGTTGCCAGGATACTTGCCTTGCAATAAATGCTAAAAGACATTTTTCAGAGAAAAGGTAAATTATATAGTTCAGAAATTTTGATCTACATATATTGATCATTATTTTGTTTTCCCATTTTTATTTATCAGGGATTTCTCTATCAATCAGAGATTCAGATTGGCATAAGACAATCAGCACGAATTCATCAGTTGTTGTAGTTTCAGCCCAAAGCAAAGAAATGTGAAATTTCATATATCATGTGGGGCCGCAAAAGGGGAAAAGGAAGAGGATCATCAGGCATCAGGACTTTTGACATGGTAATAACAGCTGAACCATCAGGGATCTATGGAATGGACAGTCAGTAAACTCTGTTTTTTGTTTTTCCAAAGCCTTGGATTAAATTGGGATAATTCTCAGGATGAGTTTTTTTTGTTAAGTTTAATTCTCAATTTGCTATGAATAATTCAGGAAGCAGTAGTGTGGACAAGATCTAAAAACTACAAAGGTCCCCATCTTATGACTGGGAAATAGGTGTTAGAAGGACAGAAGAAACATGAACATAGAAACCATGGTCTTGTAACTGTTAACTGCATCCTAAAGTCATCTATCTGCTCTGTTTATTTCTAGCCTGCTTTGTTCAAACCAGTCCCACAATCCTCAATACCGTTCCCCTTTCACGAAGTGAAAGGAGAGAAACAATTGCCTTTCCCCAACAATTCCCCTCCAATCAAAACCAAAGCTAAAACTGAACAAACAAAACCGCAGCAAAAATAATTGTCTTGTTCTCAACAACATTTGCTGCTGATAATATCTGTGAATCGTCAGCAATGGAACCTAGTAACACTCACCAACACACACTAGAATTTTCTTCAGCACATTTAGCACCATATGAAAGCAGATGACAAAGCTATTGTAGATTAAAACACCAGTAGAAGGAAAAAATATACCTCTGATGAAAATACAAGAAAAACAGATGACTTCTACATTCTAGGCACTTTTGTAACCTAAAGGTGGGCTTCTTTAACATGATCTGGCAGTGACCTAGAAGCCAGGGATGTCTCATATAAGTGGATCCAGGATGGTTTACATACATGACTATTTGTACTCCTGATGAGTGGCACTTTTCTGAAAGGTGGAGAGCAAGGGGCATTTAACAGCGGCTTAGCAAGACTTCCTGATCATGTGGGGCAAGATGTTAACCCAAAGAACACTCTAAGCTCTTACTGCAAGGGAAATACACTAGCAGTAGGAATATTATCAGTATTAGCAATAATTATAATAATTATGAGCATAAACACAGCACTTTTGTATCTGCAAAATGCACCGCATTCATCATAATGATTAGCATTTGTACAGTACTTTGTATTTCCCAAACACTCTGTGCTCATTAATTAGATAATGCTGGCAACATCTGTGGGCAAGTGCGACTACTCCCGTTTTACAGACACACGACACAGAGAAATTAATTGGCTTACTCAGAGCCACGTGATGAGTCAGTGACAGAATCAAGATTCCATATCCAAATTCCAAAATCTTATTTTGTCTGTACTTTATGCAAAGCTGGGAGGTTGCTTCCGATTGAAAGGGAAGGAAAGTGCTTAGGACATGAAAATCAATTGCTCCCATGGCCCCTGAGTTGACTACTAAGTGCCATTGGAGCCATATGAAATCTATTTTCATGGAGAAAGTTGGTGTAAAAGCTATTCCTCAATAATCATTCTAGGGCAATGCTTCTCACCTTCAGCTCAGGCCACACCCCAGGCCACCTCAGTCTGAATCTGTGGCTGTGGACCCAGCTATGGAACATTCTAAAGCTCCCCAGGCAAATCCAGTGGGTAGTCACAGTGGAGTGAGAACTGCTGTCAGTGAGGCACTGACAGTGGCTCTCAACTTTAAGGAGCATCAGAGGGTTTATGGAAGTGGATTCCTTGACTCAACCCCAGGAATTTCCCATACAATGAGTCAGAAATGGGGCCTGAGTATGTGCATTGCTAACTAGTTGCCAAGTGATTGATGCTCATTGCCAAGTCCCAGGACCACACTTTGAGAAGTACTGATCAAAAGTGTTTTAGATGCAGATAGAAGAATTACAAAATTGCCTCCAAAGATCCCTTCAATCTCAGGCATTAAGACTTCAATAACCAGGCAGACTGTTAAAATGTAGAAGATACTGACCAGCTGCCCCAGAAAATCCCAGGCACACAGGATGACAGATCTCTTTCTCCAGTTTCCCTTACAGTGAGCCCTACAGCATGTGAATGGCTACACAACAATGGAAGATGGAGAGAAAGGTAGTCCTAGGCCTGGCCATGAAACATCCTGCTCCATCTTCCCTGCTATCCCACCACTCAGCCTTCCAGGCTCCCTTTCTCCCTTCTGTGGCTGAATCCCATGACTTCAAGGTTCTGATGCCACACAAGGGAAGGAATTCTATCACAGGAGTCTCCAGTCAGTGGAGAGATATTCTGTGGATCTGTGCAACCTGCTCCAGGTAATAAAGAGACTAAGAATTCACCTGATCGCATTAAAGCCACTAGGATTTCCGGGCGTATTTGTTTCCACAGCATAGTCTTGTCCATCCTGACAATCCTGACAATCAGTGCCCATAGCCGGTGTGTGCTCCTAACCTCTGTAGAGATCAACTAAATCTGACAAACAAATGAGTAAGAGGACTAAGGCTAATAGGCAAGCGAAAGTGAAAGCCACATGCTCAGAGGTCAAGAACATGACTGAGTCAGAAGCTGACAACTTCAGGGGAAGCCTAGAATATACCCGTCCCAGCATAAGTGCAGCCAGACTGTATCTGCACATTTGAAGTGTCTATTGATTCCTCTCTTTTGAGAGGAAGCAGTCCTACGTTTGCCCTATACGATTGGACCTCCTTATCCATGGGTTCTAAATGCATAGATTCAACCAACTGGGGATCAAACTATTCAAACATTTTTTAAAAAATCCAAAACAATAAAGATTTATATAGCATTTGCATTGTATTAGGCATTATAAGTAATCTATAGTTGACAAAAGTTATACAGGAGGATACGCATAGATTTCCTACAAATACTTTCCGATTTTGGGTAAGGGTTTTGAGCACCTGCAGATTTTAATAATAGAGGGAAATCCTGGAACTAGTGCCCCTCAGATAGTGAAGGCCGGGACAACTGCACAAGCCTTTCAAGTCTGTAGGTCAGGAAGACAGTGGCAGACCCTGACCAAAGGAACAGGCTAACAGTGAAAGCACAGCCCGGATGCCTTTGGGAAAATCCATGGAGCAAAGAGTTTAAGAAACCCAAAAACAAACATAGGGTACTTCCTTCCCTCTCTGTGGGAAGTTTATTATCTTAAAAAAAAAAACTCCTCAAAAAACATACCTTCCTTCCATCCCCTGAATTCTAATGCTTGTAATAATGCTGTTACTTTGAAAAGAACCCTAAGCAAGGCTAAGGGACAGAGGGGTGCTCTTGGTGAGGAGGAATCTGAAAATGCAGAGAGAGCTAGACACTGGAGTGGGAGAAAACTCCAAAACAACCAGGAGAGCAAGCCACTCTGGCTGACCACCCTAGCCCCGCCAGCCCTGCAGCCAGGGGCAACACCTTTGCCAGGGTTTCTGGCCTTCTCACAGGCCCAGCTGTGACCAGAAGGCTCAATTTCACAGCTGTTCAGCTTCAAATTGTACTTGTGCTTTCCAGCTGTAGTGCATTATTACTTGTGTTTGTTTGCCATCAGCTTTAATTAAGAGAGGTTTAATTTTCCAACATTATTTTGGCTCCTCTCTGCCCCAACACCCACATGGAGAGCTGCTGTTGTTTTCTCCCCAGGCTCCACAACGGCATGTGCCCAGTAACAATGGAGATAATGTCCCACAGTCTCCCACAGTCCCCATGAGACGTGACATGCAGAGGCGGCAGCACGTGACTAGGGTCTATGGTAAATGTGTCTTCCCCACACTGCAGAGCCTCCTAATCACAGTAAAATTTTCCCTCTGCAAACCCAAGTCCTCCTTGTATTCTTTGTAGTATTTTTTTTTAAACATCTTCCCACGAGCTTCACATGGAGCCAGCCTAAGGAACTCAAACTTGATTCCGATCTGATTATCCAACATGGCCCTATCAGCTGAGACAGCTACATTTATCACATTAATAGGAAGGATAGAAGAAAACTGGGATCCCATCCAACAGGAGCATTTTTATCACATGTTGCACACTGTCTTACAAATCCAATTATCACCAGCTGAAGGTCTTAACAGCCTCTGAATTGCACCTTTCAAATCTTAAAGGACCACGATGCACATTTTCTTAGATTCCTCCTGCTGTACTTGATTCCATGCAGTTACAGGTATCCAGTCTGCATGACAACTTCAGGGATAAACCTGTCTATGGAATGTTTGCCCTGAGTTTAACCAGGGAATTCAAGAGAAGTGTGGATTAGGGGCTGTCATTTGACTTTATTCTACTCAACAAACATGAACTTGTAATTTACTTCACAGTCAGAGGTAGGATCTAGGAGCCTAAGTGTTAGAAGGCTCTTAGTTAAACTCAAGGCAACTAGCAAAGAGGGGGTAGTGTCCTTTGCCGGGCCACATGGGACTAAGAGTATACTTACAAATTTAAAGAGCTGTGATAACCAATATCACGTGGACTCTGAAGAAACATCACCCAAAGCTACAAATATAAATGTCTGAGAACAGTGCTAAATAAAGATAAGTGAATTCTGTTATGGCAAAGAAGAGTGGCAAATATTCTGTCCAAAACAGAGCATAAAGTCAAGCAAAATTGACAAAATCAACCATTCCAGTGGAGTGGTAATTGAACGAAATCTTAACAACAATCTGAGAAGCATATGTTCTTGTAAAATTTTCGAACTTCGGGTAAGAACTGTGGGGCTCTGGGGTATTCTGACTCCAGCCCCAGCTCAGCCACGGAGGTTCTTCCAGGGTAGGGTAACACCTGGGGACCAACGGCATCTCTGCCCTTGTTCAGGGGCTGACTCGCTTTGAATGGTGAGTGACGCCCACAGCCAGTGGCAGTGTTGGTAGAAGTGACTCTCTCAAAGGCTAGAGGGGAGGGCCAATGACTGCTCCAGGTTTCGCTCAGGGTTAGACAAGCATAAATCTGTGCGCACACACAGCACAGCCTGGAAAGGGCTCAAGTCAGGCCTATACTCTTAGTTGACACTGAAGTTGAAACAAGAGCAGAAAGGACACGACAGGCCTCAGTAGGAAGCAAGTACCAGAAGACATTGGAAATGGTCTGCACTTTGAAGGTGCTTCCCTACCCATAAACAAATCTATCAGAAGAGGACTAACTGGCTCAAGATGTTTGAGTACAACTTCCGTTTAATTCTTGGATGTCAACTCAATCCAGGGGCAACCTATGGGAAGAGAGACTTAAAAATTAAAACAGGATATAAAATTTTTTAAAAAATTAAAAACAACAAAAAATCCCTGAGACATTAGTGACTGTGCCACGCATAGCAAAGAAGACAGATTCCACTTCCACAGATTGGCCTAGCCAGTTTACTAAATGAGGAAAGACATAAGCAGAAAAGAATGGCAAAATACAAACTTTGGGGGAAAGGTGAGGCTAGGAATATTTGCTAGAATATATTTTCTAAAATGTACACTTAAAAAATTATGAGATAATGAAAAAAAAAAAAAAAACGAAACTGTGACCCATACAAAACAAAATTGGCAATAGAAATTTTCTGATTGTCCCCAGATGTTGAATTTGCCCATCAAAATTTCAAAGCCATTCTTATAAACATATTTAAAGAACTGAAGAAAACCATGTTTTTAAAATTAAAGGAATATATTGAAAATAAAAAATTCTGTACATAGAAATTCTCAACAAAGAAAACAAGAATATAAAGAGAACCAAATGCAAATTATGGAGACAGAAAGTACAATAAGAAAATTAAAATCTCGCTGGAGAACCCAACAGCAGATTTGAGATGACAGAAGAAAGAATCCATGAACTTAGATCAATATAAATTACCCAATTGAAAAAAGAGGGGAAAAAAAGATAGAAGAAAAATAGACAGAGCCTCAGAGTGCCAGCATATATAATAATGGGAATCCCACAGGCAGAGCAAAGAGGAAGCAAAAAATACACTCAATGAATAATAGTGAAAACTTCCCAAATTTGATTAAAAACACTAATCTAGATACCTAAAAAATTCTACAGATCTAATGTAGGATAACTACAAAAAGAGCCACACCTTGACACATAATCATCCAACTTTTGAAACAAACAAACAAACAAACGAAAAGAAAACAACCATATAAGAAAAACTGATAGCCATACCAAAAAAAATTATAGAGGAACAGTGATAAGATTAAGATGGCTGACCTCACATCTGAAATAATGAAGGCTAAGGCAATGGAATAACATATTCAAGTACCAAAAGGTATATAAAATATCATTAACCAAAAATTTTATTTTCAGAAATACCTTTTATTTTCAAATATGATGGATAAATTCAGACATTTTCTACATTTTACCAGAATTTAGTTAGTATCAATCTAAAGTATATTGCAACAAGTTAAAAAGTGTAGCATACGCATTAGAGTTATCACTAAAAATTAACTCAAATATATAGAAAAAATGTTAATAGAATAATTAAAATGGTACACTATAATATTTATTTAATACAAAATAAGACAATGTAGAAGACATAGAGGAACTTAAAAACAGATGTCACACAGAAATCAAATAGCAAAATGTCAAGTGTAAATCCAATAACAAAAACAAGTACCAGTAAATATAAATAATACAAATATCACAATAAAAAGGCAGAGATCGGTGTTATTCACAATGATAAAGACACAGAATCAACCGAGGTGCCCATCAATGGTGGATTGGATAAAGATAATGTGGTATATATATACCATGGACTACTACACAGCCATATAAAAGGAAGGCAATCATATCCTTTGCAGCGACATAGATACGGCTGGAAGCCATTGTCCTAAGTGAACTAGCAGATAAACAGAAAATCAAATACTTCCTATTCTCACTTATAAGCAGGAGTAAAACACTGGGTACATATGGGCATAAAGATGGGAATAATAAATATGGGGGAATACAAGGTGGATAGGTGGGCAGGATTGAAGAACTACCTATCAGTTACTACGCTCACTATGTGGGTGACAGATTCAATCATATTCCAAAACTCAGTGTCATGCAAGATCCCTTTGTAACAAACCTGCACATGTGCCCCTCGAAAAAAATAATAGAAACAAAAATTAAATTAAAAGCACAAAAGGCAAAGATTGTGAGATTAAATAAAAAAGCTCTAGTTTATTATATATTATATATCATATTTATTATAATATACAATATAACAATCTATATCTATATATAGATATCTAAAATCTAAAGCATTTAATAATCTCAGGTTTCTACACCTTCAATTCAAAGATACAAAGAGGTTAAAAGTAACAAGATGAAAATATATACCACACAAACAGTAACTATAAGAAACAAAACAAGTAATTTCGAAAGAAAAAAATTTTAATACCAGAAAAATATAGACTTTAAGACTACTATTTCAAGGACAAGCTGTGATATTTTAGGATGATAAACGAGTTCATATATCAGGAGGATATATGAATATCCTTATATAATACTTATATAGGTATGCACACCTAAAAGCACAGTCTCAAAATACAGCCAGGAAACCTGACAAAATTGAAGGGAAAAAATAGACTACTCATCATTTAAAGTTGGAGATTTCAATACCCCACTCTCAAGAAATAACAGAACTAGAAGTCTTGAGCAGTACAGTCAACGAACTTGACATAGTTGATTTATCTAAAATGCTCCAGTCAACACCTGTAGTATCATGTTTGTTTCAAATACATGTAGAACATTCTCTAGGACTCAACAAAAAATAGAACAAAACAGTCCCAATATATTGAAAAGAACAGAAACAATGAAAAGTGTGTTCCCAATAATGACAGAATTAAATTTTACAAATCAAAAATAGAAAGAAATATGGGAGCTACCCAGATATTTGAAATCTAAACAGCACACATAAATAACCCATGGGTCAAAGAAGAAATCACATGCAATACAAATATTTTGAGCTGGATAGAAACAAAAAACATAACATATTCAAAATTTATGGAATGCAGTTAAATTAGTGCTTACGGTACATTATACCTGTAAACATCTATTTTAAAAAGACAAAAAATCTCAACCAATAACCTAAACTTAGATCTAAATAACTGGAATAGAAAACTAAATTCAAATCAAACAGAATAAGTGATATAATAATGATAGGAGAAAGAAACAATGGGGAAAAAAAAGCAAAAAAAAATAGAGAAAGCCAATAAAACAAGAACTAAGTTCTTTGACAAAACTGACAATTTTTTAGTCGGACTAACCAAGAAAAAGAGAGGAGAAAAATATTATCAATGTTGAATAAAGAATGGAAACATGCCCTTACAGATGCTAACATTTCCAGACTATGAACAGATTAAAAAACCATACTATTAACAACCTTATGCCAACAAATTAGGTAATTTATATGAAATGGAAAAATTCCTAGAAAGACATACATTACCAAAAATGACTCAAGAAGAAGTAGAAAATCTGAATAAAACTAAATCAAGCATTTAAATTAGTAATGAAAAATCTTCAGCAAAGAAAAGCCAGGTTTCTATGACTTTACAAGTGAATTCTACCAAATATTTAAAAACAAAACATGTCAATACTTCCCAAACACTTCCAAAATATAGAGAAAGGTGAAAAATTTCTCAACTTATTTCATGAGTCCAATGTCACCCAGTATTAAAACCAAGAAACATAAGGAATACAAATATAGATTACTATATCTCATAAACATAGATGCCAAACTCTTTAATAAAATATTAGTAAGCTGAATCAACAATATTTAAGCAGGGTCATACAACCACACTAAGTGGGGCTTATTGTAAAAATGATAGCTTGATTCAGTATCTGAAAATCAATTAATGAAATATACCATATAAGAAATTTTTTAAAGCCACATGGTCATCTCAATAGATAAAGGAAAACATTTTTAAAAGTTTAGCACCTATTTATGATTTAAAATGAACAACAACAAAAATTTCTCAACCAGGAGGATTAGACTAAATCCTACAAAAGGTATCTAAGAAAAATCCACAGCTAACGTCACACAACAATGATGAAAGACTAAATATTTTATCCCAAGATCAGGCAAGAGGCATGAATGTCTAATTTTGACACTTCTATTCAACACTGTATCAGAGGTTAAACCCATCCAACATGGCAGCAAAAGAAGAAAGAGAGAGAGAGGGAGGCGGTGAAGGAGGGAGGGAGAAAGGACAGGAGGAAGAGAGAGAGACAGGAAATCAGAGAGGGAGGAAAAGAGACAGAGTGGGGAAAGAGAGAAAGAAGAAAAAGGATTGAAAAAAGAAGAAATAAAATTGTCCTTATTCTCAGGTGATATAACCTGGATATGAAAAATTCTAAAGAATGCACAAAAAACATTTAGAACTAGTAAACAATTTAGCAAGGTTTCAAGAACAAGCATTGGCATACACAAGTCAATTGTATTTCTTTATACTGAAATAAACAAACCAAATATGAAATGAAGATAATTCCATTTACAACTGCATCAAGAAAAATTAAACAGTAATAAATGCCTACACTGAAAACTACATAAGAGTGTGTAGTGAAATTAAAACAGATCTAAATAAAGGGAAAGGCATTCCATGTTCATGGATTTAAAGACTCAATGTATCAAGATGGCAATTCCCTCCAAACCGATCTATAAACTAAATGCAATCCCTATTAAAATCTCAGCAGGCAGATATAAATTGACAGTGTGTTTCTAAACTATATATAGATATGCAAAAGATATAGAAAAAACTAAAACAATTTTGAAAAAGAAGATCAAAGTTGTAGGACTTACATTATCCAATTTCAAACTAACTATAAAATTATAATAATCAAGAATGTGCAGTATTGATGGAAGGACAGAAATTTAGATCAGTAACATAAAATTGAGATTCCAAAATTAAATCCCATTCACAGGAGCAAATGAAGAGTCATAAATCCTATGTATGGTCAAATGAATTTTGTCAAAAATGCTAAGACAAGTCACTGAGGAAAAAGGCCATTTTCAATACATGGATCTACAAACACTAAGCATTCATGTAAATAAAAATGGACATAGACCCTTTCCTCATATCAAACACAAAAAATAACCCAAAATACAAAGCAGACATACATGCATGAACTAACATTATAATATTTCCAAGAGAAAATATAGAAGAAAAATCTTCATGACTTTGGATTGTGTAAAATTCTTAGATATAACAGTTAAAAAAATCTATAAAAGAAAATTGTAATAAACTGGACTTCATCAAAATTAAAATTTTGTGATTAAAAAACAATTAAAAAAGATAAGCCAAAGACTGGGAAAATATATTTGCAAATCATACAGATAATAAAGAATTTGTGTCCAGAATGTATAAAAAATTCTTACAACATAACAAGATAAACAACTCAATTAAGAAATCATCAAAATATTTGAACAGGCACCTCACACAAGAAGATACGTAAGTGGCAATAAGCATATGAATAGATTCTCAAAGTCATTAATCATTAACAGAATGCAAATTAAAACCACAAGAAGATACCATTATACACCCACTAGAATTGTTACAATAAAAAATAAAGACAAAAACAAGTGTTGGTAAGGATGTAGCGAAGACAGAAAACTCATAAATTGTTGGTGAAAATGTAAAATGTTACAACCACTTTGGAAAAACAGTTGGCAGTTTCTATCAAAGTTAAAGTTAACATATGACCCAGCAATTCCACTCCTAGGGATCTCCATAATGTAAATGAAAACATATTTTCACATAAAGACATGGAGGTGAATGTTCATAGAATCATTATTCATAATAGCCCAAATCTGGAACCTATTTCAATGTCTAGCAACTAGTGAATTAATAAAATGTGTCATACTTTTATAATAGAATATTATTACACACTAAGAATGAACTTCAAAAACATGAAAAAAGCCAGATACAAAAACTACACATTGCACAATTCCATTTATATAAGTGTCCAGGAAAGGGTTATAAATACAGAAATTATATCAGTGGTTGCCTAAAGCTGGGGTTAGAAATGGAGATTAACTACAGGCAGGCACAAGGGACCTTTCTGGAGTGATGGAAATGTTCCCAAACTGGGTTGTGGTAGTGCTGACACAACTCTATACATTCACTTTAAAAAATCACTGATGGTTCAACATACAATATCAACAAATGCAATACATCATATCAACAAAACGAAGAACAAAAACCATATGATCATCTCAATAGATGCAGAAAAAGCATTTGATAAAATACAACACCCCTGCATGCGGGGGGAAAAAAAGCTCTCAATAACAGGCAGAGCAGAAACATACCTCAACATAATAAAGACTATATATGACAAACCCACATCTAGCATCATACCGAATAAGAAAAGCTGACAGCCTTTCCTCTCAGAACTGGAAGAAGACAAAGATACCCACTTTCACTACACCTATTCAACATAGTGCTGGGAGTCCTAGCCAGAGCAATCAAGCAAGAGAAAGAAATAAAACACATGTAAATTAGAAAAGAGGAAGTCAAATGGTCCCTCTTTGCAAATGACATGATCTTGTATTTAGAAAAACCTAGATTCCACCAAAAAAATTCTTAGATCTGATTTTTAAAAATTCAGTAAAGTTGCAGAATACAAAATCAACATACAAAAATCAGTAGCATTTCTATACAGCAAGGAGGCACTAGCTGAAAATGAAATCAAGAAAACAATCTCACTTATGATAGCTGCAAAAAATAAAATAAAATATATAAGAATAAATTTGACTTTGGAGGTAAAAGATGTCTACAAGAAATACTACAAAACACTGACAAAAAAAAAATTAAAGAAGGCACAAACAAATGGAAAGATATCCCATGACTATGAGTCGGATGAATTAAAACTGTTAAAACAACCATACTACCCAAAGCAATCCACAGATTCAATGCAATTCCTGTGAAAACTCCAGTGACACTTTTCACAGAAATAGAAAAAAAAAAAAATCCTAAAATTTGTATGGAACTAAAAAAGAGCCTGAATAGCCAAAGCAATCCTGAGCAAAAAGAACAAAGCAGAGGCCTTACATTACTAGATTCAAAATATATTAAAAGGCTATAGTAACCAAAACAGCATGATACTGGGATAAAATCAGACACATAATCCAACAGAGCATTATGGAGAACCCAGAAATATTTATATTTATAGCTAACTGATTTTTGACAAAGGCACCATGAGCATACATTGGAGAAAGATCACCCTCTTCAATGCATGGTTCTGAAAAAACTAGATAATCATATGCAGAAGAATGAAACTAGATCCCATCTGTCATCATATCAAAAAAACCAACTCAAAATGGATTAAAGACTTAAATGTAAGAACTAAAACTATAAAACTACTAGAAGAAAACATGGGGGAAACACTCCAGGGCATTGGTCTAGACAAGGTTGGCTGATAAGAAAAAAGGTTGGAATAAGTTCTAATATTCAATAGCAGAGTACAGTAAATACAGTTAACAACAATGTACTGTATATTTCAAAATGGCTAGAAGTGATCACTTGAAATGTTCTCAACACATAGAAATGATGAATACCCAAGTGATGGATATCCTAAATACCCCTACTTGCTCACTACACATTCTATGCATGTAACAAAATATCACATGTACCCCATAAACATGGACAAATACTATGTATCAACAAAAACCACAAAAGTCATTGAATCGTACACTTAAAGTGGATAAATTTTATGGTACATAAATTATGCCTAAACAAAGCTATTACGAATGAAATAGTGAGCTGCACTCTTCATCAGATCTATCTTGAAGTCAGAACCATTCAGGACTATGCCACTCTTCTCTCAGCAGGGAAGATGGCACTGTCTCTGTTCAAGACTGCTCTTATACCACCACTTTTCTAGATCCTATCTACTCCCCAATCTCCTTGCTTCTCCCAAGTTCTCCACTAGCTACCTTTTTTAACTGCTACATTTCTTTAAAGAATGGTTTATGATAGGCATCGCCACTTTCCCCCTGCTTACTCCACAACCAGCCCCAGTCAGGCTTTGTTCCCACTAGGACGATAAGCTGCCAACATCAGTGACCCTCTAAGCACAACAGCTAACGGCTTCTTTTCAGTTCTTAAAAACCTTTTCTTTTAGGTTTCTGGACACCAATCTCTTCAAGCGGTTCTCTGACTTCTTTGGATATCACTTCTCAAAACAACTTCTTAGATAAACTTCTCTGAACCTTCCCTTTAATCTTCATGGTACCTGTTAGGGTTACAGCAATGGAAGCCCATAGACCACCTCCCTGTTCTCTCCTGCTAAGCCAAGCTCATAACAAAAACAGCCTAGAGCCGTGTAAACAGGACACCTGGGTTTTAAGATGTGGTTGTACCCAGCTCTTGAACCCAGGATGCTGACCGAATTAAGCAGAATGTCAGCTCCTGAGAACCAAGGTGCAGTTTTTCTTACAATAGCACCGGGCTACCTGCAAAGCCCCCTGTAGTCTGTAAGCCACGCTGCTGCCTTCACTGCCCGTGGTGAAGCAGCCAGCCTGGCAGGTTGAAATAAACTTGCTAAACCTGACCCTGGTTCTGTCTCGCCATCCTTTCGGTCAACCTTACAATACCCTTCCTTGTTCTATTCTCTATTGACTTCACACAGCCACCCTTTGTGAAAATCTTCCTTTACCACATGTCAGTGATTCCAAAATTGGCCATCTTCAAGTAACCCTCACTTCTGAGCATCAGATCTGAATGTGAACTGCTCCATGAACAACTCTAATTAGATATCTCATAAGCATTCCAAACACAGTAAATCCAAAATTAACTCCATCTTTTCCTCACAAATCTCTGTGCCCGGACAAGTCCTAACGTGTGTGATGGAGTCTATTGTTCGCTGAGAATGACGGCAAGGAAAACGGAGCTGGCTCCCCCAAGCGGAAAACTGCCTGGGGCATTCCAAAGTAGTAAACAGTATGTGTATATCATACACCAGTTAAACCAATCCTTTAAACACTGGATATGTGACTCTGCCCTCGTGGCTCCCTCCTGGAGAAGGCTTCCTGGTTTGTCTCTGATCAGTGGTAAGAAGGCACCAGCTGCCTGCCTAGTTTAACTTGGTTCTATGAGAAAACACAGGACACCTGCCTGTTAATAATAATCACCTGTTCAGAGAGAATAAGTTCATGGGTCAGCAGCTGCTCAAGTCTCTCAGCTTGGAAGGCTGTTAGTCTCTGTGAGGCTCTTAGCTCAGAAGGCTGCTCTTACCACCACTTTTCTGGATCCTATCTACTCCCCAATCTCCTTGCTTCTCCCAAGTTCTCCACTAGCTACCTTTTTTAACTGCTACATTTCTTTAAAGAATGGTTTATGATAGACATCGCCACTTTCCCCCTGCTTACTCCACAACCAGCCCCAGTCAGGCTTTGTTCCCACTAGGACGATAAGCTGCCAACATCAGTGACCCTCTAAGCACAACAGCTAACGGCTTCTTTTCAGGTCTTAAAAATCTTTTCTTTTAGGTTTCTGGACACCAATCTCTTCAAGTGGTTCTCTGACTTCTTTGGATATCACGTCTCAAAACAATTTCTTAGATAAACTTCTAAGTTCATCTTAGACACTGATAGTCCCACTTTGCATTCTATCTCTGGCTGTTCTTAATGCCTGCAGCACCACCTGGGTTGTGGTCTCTACAATGGAGCTGGTCTGGGTATCTCTGTATCCCTCTCGGTTTGCTGATCTTTTCCAAAGAGTCACCTAAGAAAGAAACCGGAGGCTACTCGGCTGTGCTTCCTCTTCCTTATGCTATTCCGAATGGCTCCCGCAACCTGTCCGACCACTTCCAGATCCTTCTTCTACCCACTTTGTGCTGGGCTGCCACAGCTTCACTGCTGTATATGGCTTTAGCTTTTTCTAAATAGCCTTTTTAGAGCCTCTTTAAAAAAAAAAAAAAAAAAATGAATTAATGAGTCATTAAATTAAAAGAAGAGGAATTAAGAAAGAATTCGAACTTCTAAGCAAATGTGTTATAATTTTGGCGAGTAAGGTCCTATATGTGCTTTTGTTAAAGCTGCCCATTAACACCTGCCTGTTAACGAGGCAAGGCCCTTATTAGTACTATTAAAGGAAAAGTTTTAAAATTTCTTATGTCTTCTTTACCAACGTATGCTTTCATCTTAAGACTTCTGCTAACCCAGGGCTGGAGGTAACCTCATTATTTCAGACTGTGCTAATTTAAAATTCTCAATAATCTGGAGATAGGCTGGGCTTAAGTCCACTTTTTCATTTATGCCAAAAGCATTGATTAATTACAGTGGAAATGACAAGACAGCTACTTGACAACATTTTGTTAGCCATTAATTAACTTAACTTTATGTTCTTGAAAGTAATAAAATTGCATTTCTTTTAAAAGAATTTATAATTAGTCTGAACCACACACTTTAACACTTAATTATATACTGTCTTCTATTGTTCTTTGATTCCTTCCTCTCTTCCTTTCTCTTTCTCCTTTCTTCTCTGACCCTATCCACCGCATAAATTTACAGAGTGACTGCACTGTTCTAGTCAATCTTGAAGAATACAAAATGAATCAAAGGGCATCACTTCTGCCCTCAAGGAGCTTCCTATGTGGGAAAAAAAGATGTCATACATAAAGAGTCACATGACTATATTATATGGATGAAAACAATTATGTTAAGGAGTTTGAGATAAAAATCTAAGTGCTGTGAGAATTCTCAAGAAAAGAACAGCTACTTCCAAACAGAACAGAGATTGGGAATAAGGAGGGACCCCTTTGGAGATACGGAATGGGGAAAAGGTATTACAGGCTTAGGGATGGGCATGCTCAGACTCCAAGATTCCAAGAAGCAGGAAAATGTAAAGCACATGTAGAAACCACTTCCAGTAGTAGAGAGAACTTAAATTTTGGAATCAGATGGGCTTGGGTTGAAATAATTGCTCTACAGCTCACTTAGCTTTGTGACGTAGGCCAACTTACTTGCATTCTTAGTTTTCTCAACTTTAAAATGTGCATTATAACTCTAAGTCATAGAACTGTTATAAGAATTAATTGAGATAATGCTTGTAAAGGTCAGGGACATGGTAAGTAATAAAACTGTAAATCAAAAATGCAAATACCCTTTTCTTTCAAGAAAGAAAGAACACATTAGACATAAACAGTCTGCTGAAGAAACTGCATAACAAATGTTTAGGGACCGCTCACCCAGTTCAAGATGAGGCACTGACTTGATTGACTTGGCGGCCATTATCTGTTCTGCATTTCTTAACAGAGATGCATGAACCCTTTCATCCCAGAACACAGCTAGCATTCAGGTAACTTCAAAGAGACATTGATTTACTAAAATCCACTTATTTATACTCCAGGTTAAATGTTAGAAACAGTGCAGTGAACTGTTGTCAAGGAGTTCCCCATCTCAGTTTATTATTTTTCATATCATAGTATCGCCATCACGTAGAGTTTTGACTAGAGGTGATTTTATTCAGCTCTTCAATCACATATTTATGGGACAAATTTTACAAATCATGGACCTAATTGCTATGAAGGATATTAATCATAGGAAATGGTTCTATGCTTGCTGATGCTTATAATTAAACGTATATGAAAACAACTCAATGCCACAGAGCATACATTGGGATAATGCCCATGTGAGATTGACATGTAAGTATCAGGTCACTTTTTTTTATAGGATTAAGATGAAGGGTGCTTAGTGGTTATACATAGAAAAGTAACTCAGACCAAGGGGAGTCGCAGAGTCTTGTCCAAGGGCTGCGAATATAACCACAGTCACTTGGCAACAATAAATCAGGGAATTCTTAAGAGAAGTGGCACACAGCTGTGCCTTGAGGAAACTGTACAATTGTGATAGGCAAAAATGCAGGGTGAAAACACTTTACGGGGAGACAGAAGGATACTTGACCAAGTCCCCAGACTGAAGAAAGTATAAGAGGTCCTTCTGTGATAGCATTTAGTTGCCATAAAAAGTTCATATGAGACTCTAGCAGTGGAGAATGGTTTAAAAAAAAGGGTCACTTCTTAATAAAGAGCCTCAAATGCCAAGATAAGACAGGACTGGCCATTGGAGGAAAAACTCATTATGGTTTGCTCAAGGAGAGGAAAGACATGATCAAATCACTCTTCTAGCACGAAGAAGTAGAGCAGAGGTCAGAGCAGACTGGAGACTAGAGACTGGGAATGAAGAAACCAGTCAGGGGCCGTCCCAGCAGGGTAGGGGTAAGGCAGACGGCCACTGGGAAGAACAGCCAGGGACTGACCCTTAGACTGTATCTGTCATCCTACAACTTCATCGGTTTAGCCTCACAGAAAAGGAATCCTTATCCTTGTCCTCTCCATCATCTGAGTAACCGAGGTGAGCTAAAAGCTTGGGCTATAGCTTTGTCACACATACGTTGAGTTTCAAGAGCTCAGTTCTGTGTTCAATATGTTTTAAAGGAGGGAAAAGTCATTTCTGAAACATTGAGGTCCAAATAGAGAGTATGCTGAAAGCTAACATGAAGCAGGAAGCTGCTGAGGTATTATGTGAATAGCCGTGGTGTGGATAAGTGTTTGGATTTTCTAAAAACTCCAGAATTATCTGTATTCATCTCTATAGTCGCTGGCTTAAGAAGTTGGTCTGTCCATTTTCTTCACTCATGCTGTGCAGAACTGATACAGCATGTATACGGTCAGCTCAGTGAACTTCTATGGCCATCTGAGCCACAAGGTCAGCAGGGAACTCAGAAAAAAGGGCCAACCTTCTCTGAGGGGCAAGTTCCTTTAAACACAAAATATGCTCACTTCTTCATCCTTCTGTTCCCCTGAGAACTGGCATCATGATCACCTTCCTAGAAAACTGAAAAGGTAAAACACACCAATGACGGATTTTTTTTAATCACAAATGTAATAACCCATCGTGTCTCGTGACAAAGAAAGAGGTCAACACGGAGGCAATTTGGTCTAGGATTTTAATAAAAGCACGCTGTCCTTGGGAGCAGTCTCATAATGCCATCTTCCAAGTGTGGTGTGCAAAACAGCCCATGAAAGCAGTGCACCGAAATTAGGGCTCCAAAGACATCCCCGGGGGCTTGTGCTCCATTCTAAGGACTGTCAGAAAACCCCAGAGCTGCCAGGATGTCACAGCCAGGGCACTGAAACAAAGCACAGTGTCAGCGCCAGAGAGGACATCCCTTTCCACACCACTGTCTGCAGGAGGATTGTATTCTTTCTTCTGCTCACACTCTTCCTCTTAGACTCAATCTGGCTTTGCATCAGCACATAGATACCCATCTGACAGGCTCTTCCATGCAATTTGCTGTTCCAACCTCAAACCGTCCCCCAGCTTAAAGACAGCCAGGTACACAATGAGGAGTAGGTCAGTGAAAGTCAGAGAAAATTAGGACACTTCCCTGGGCAGCAGGAATTAACTTACAGGACTATTGCAGGCACAGGCGTAGTTCAGGGGAGCACACTGCGTGTTTTAAAATGCTTTAGAAAAGCAGGCTTCCAATTGTAGCTTTTCCTAACAAAAGACGGGGAGACTTCCGCCAGAGGTAAAGCTTCCAGGCTGATGGCAGAGTGAGGGCTGGGCCAACAGTCAGCGGGAAGCAGAGTGCGTGCGGGACACATTCCCCACAGCGCTGATCTGGTGTCTGTCTGCAATTCTTTCAGGATGTGGATTTCTGCCTTGGTGTCCTGCTGGTGAATTCTCTCCAGTTATAAAACATTTTGTTACCTTCATTCGCTCTTAATTAAAAAGGGAAAAGAAACTCCTAGGGCTCTGACAACAGGGGGAAAAAAAAACAAGTAAAGAAAGAAAAGGAAAGGGAAAAAAGGAAAAAAAGGAAGAGCTCTTTGAGTTGCTGACGTCAAATGGTCAGATAACCTGATGTGGCCAGGCAGAAAGGACGAAAGAAAAAAACATGGAACCATTAAAAATGATTTTAATCTTTGTAAGCAATGTGGATTCTGTGAAGCAGACATGTTCAGGGGGAAATGGTGGGCATTTGTAATGCCAGGGAGGAAAGGTGTAAGATTCACAGAGGCTCCATAACCCTCAGCACTCACATCTGGTGTTCATTCCCATGCTTCTTGGGCTACGAGATGGTTCATTCTATCCACAGATATCTATAAAAATCTGTCATGGACTCCACACTACACTAACACTTTAACATTTAGAATCTCAGAAAAAAATACATAGGCAGCAATATTGATAGTTTTAATTTCCTGAGTCCTATCTGAGGTCGGCTATAATATTACGTACTTGACATTCATGGTCTCTCGATCCTTACACAAGTCCTGCCAGGAGGAACAAAGACCTCAAGCGTATGGATGGAAAACCAAGTCTCAGAAAGATTAAAATGAGGACAATACAATTTCACAGATGCAAACCTTGTCAAAGAGATGCAGCCCGTAAGTGGCACGTGGTCAAGTAGCTGTTTCATCTCCCATCTGCCTTAGACGAGAGTCCACCACGGCATGGTCCCCACACTGTAGAGTCAAGAGCGATCCCCAATTCCCTGTTTAGTCACACTCAGTACGTAAGGATGTGCTCTCTCTTGCCTTGCTTCATTTGGGGCCTGAACAGAGGACTAGGTGTATTTCCCCAAATTCTTTGTCGTAATATAAGGCCAATCCTAAAATCGAAGCATGGCCCAATTAATGTTTTCCTTTCTACTCCTCATATCCCTTCCCTTCTTTGACCTCCCTTATATCAAGTCTGACTCCATCCAGGGGAGTAACCACCATCTACCTTGTACCTCCATTCTGAAGTTGCAGAGATTTCTAGGCAAAAAATTCCTCCTCAGTTGGCCCCTCACTCTGCACCCCCTTAAAAAATCAAGCTTTGTGTTTTAGCTGACCTAAGATGAAAATTTGGCTCTTTTGGACTGTTTGATGCTATGAATTATAATGTGCCCCAAATTCATAAAACCTGATATACAAACAAAATTTCCAAAGCAATTGCAAATCAGGTGGATGATTATTCCTTCACAAAAGGATTCACCATAGATTTCTTTAAATAGTAAGCTCCTCTGATGCATTTATGATATGACTTGATTTTCCCCCCAGGGATATACTCTTTGCATAAATAAAGCAAAGCCGACTGCAACCAAAGAGAGCATCAGAAAGATCTGCCTGGAGACCTCACATTTCAGGGCTGTTTACTGAGTCCATAGCTGCTGCCAGGCCCCAGATCACGTGTTGCTGTGCTTCCTAAGATTCAGCAGGAGTTATGCTCTTCTGACTCTCCTAGTGACCTAGTGTCCTGTTGTGCAGCCTGGCATCAGTTGGCGGTCTTATTTGTGCTCCTAAGTGATCCGGGGATTAATGAGCACCATTCCTTTATTGCTACTGACCCAAACTGCCCTGCAGAATGTTCACCTTCAAAAATCAAGGGCCACAGATAAAAGCCTTCAATTCCTGGTTAGTTTTGCATTAGGATCAGACTCTGTAACAGTCAGGATAAGTAGGTTATGCTGAAATAGCCAACAACATGAAAGCCTCAATGACTTAAAGCAGCAAAAGTGTATTTCTCATTCACAATAGACATCTGCCACAGGTGTGACAGGGAGGAGCTTTCTTCATCCACTCACTCAGGGACCTCTGCGGGAGCAGTCACAATCTTGAAAGTCACTGGTTGTCATGATAGAGAAAAGAGAGCATCCAGGAGGGTCTCGCACTGGAAGTAAAATGTTTAGCCCACCCACAGGGTGACACATGTCATTTGAAGCTGCCTCTTATTGTCCAGCACTAGTCAATGTTCTTCTCGACCAAGGAGGAAGTACAATCCTACCACAGAAAGTGCTCAGGATGCAAAAATATTCAGTAAGTGGCACCCATGATCACAATAGCCCACAGTGGTGTCCCAGGCTATTCTATGACCACAGAGGACAAGGGACCTGAGACCCTGGGACTGTGGAGAACAAATGCATCACAACAGTTCTGTTTGACCTGGTCTACACTTATTCTTTAGAGGAGATTCCTAGTTATATCCCTGATTACACCAGCCCCATAAGGCTTGTCCCCAAAAGAAATGACTGCAGAGCTCTCCTGAATTTAGAAGAGGTGCCTAGGCACACACTGCTTTGTGGAGTGGCTCTTCCAGGCCTGTCTGAGAATCAGGTTTTATGTGCTTTGCTGAAGTTCCCAGTCCTGCAGAGACACCTTTGTCCTATGCTGCTCTTATAATAAAGCCTTTAATCTATTTCAAAAGGAGGCTGCCTTCTCATATTCTCTTGGCTTTTCTTGTTGTTGGGTTATTATTTTCCTCTTTTTTAGGTAGATTGAAACATTTTCTGCTTCCCAAATTTTCCCTCCCTCTGCTAGTTTTTTCACAAGAAAGAGAAGAAAAAAACACAAACAAAACTGTTTCTGTTAAATCAATGGCCATCTCTCTCTCCTCAAGCTTTCTTGCCATTTTGACTTGAGAGATGCAGGTGCTAGGTCTCCCTGGGTGAAGTGTTTTATTTTCAAGCCACGGAAAGATTACAAGGTAGATTTCTGTCAACTCCTACACATCCTTGAATGCAAACACCAAGCATTCTTATTAAAGGAGTTGTCAAGATGCATTAGCCAAATGGGATAAAGCTTCCAAACGAGGAGAATGCCTAATCAGATGAGAGGAAGGGGAAGGGGCTATATTTCTGACAAGATAAGAATGTAGAGATGTCTCTTATCCACAGGGAAAACACTAATAATTGAAACACACAAATGTGGTTAAAATCTTTACTTTTCATTTCTTCGAAACCTAGGTTATTGTTGTTCTAAAATTTTCTAACAAAAAAACATTTTCTTTAGAGAAACAGGAAGGATTTGAGTTAGAAGGGTAGTTTGTAAGTCTAGGTGAGCTAATAATGTATGCTAAGGAACCTGCTGTGGGTAGATGCAAGTGAAACAGAAAACAGGAGTAAGGACTGAGCCCCTCTTTCCTCTTTCAAAAAGACAAAAGGAAGAGACAGAAATATAAAAACAATACCACACAATGGGCATGCTGGATAGTAGAATATAAAAATGGAAAAGGGAGATGGAAACTTCTTAGAATCTCCACTATCTGTCAGGCGTAATACATACAATTGCCTCATTTAATACACACAATAAGTTGATGAGATATCATTCATATATCCTTTCCTTCCAACATTCATTCATTCATCTTTCACTCATTCATTACTCATTCATTCATTCACTTATTCCAAACTATTTAACTAGGGTCCTACTATCTGTCTAGCACAATGCAAGTAGCTGATGATAAAGAGAACACAGAGCTCCTGCCGTCAAGTTGTCCACCATCCAGTAAAGACAATGACCACAGAAAAAGGAAATTGAGACTCAGAGAAAATGTGTCTTACCTAAGGTTTTGTAGATATTCATTACCCAAGAGAAGATTTACTCTCTGGTCTTTCTGACACCATCCGAATCCTAACTACCCAATCCTAGCTAGCTATCACACTCAGCTGATGGGATTCCACCCCCAGAGGTGCAGAATGAAAATCTCCATGCATGGTGCCTGGAGACTGCTATTTTTTAAACTCCCTTGCTAGACTTGATCTAATGACCAGATGTGTCAATATTCTGATTTCATAGTTCCATCCTCTGTCCCTTTACCATCCCTGCACTGATCCTGAGCCATCAACTATAATGTTTTCACATCAGATACAGAATACTGAAGTCCGCTTAATCCTAGCACCCCGTTGTCATTCTGGGTGGTAAGGTAAAGAGGTAGTGATTTTTGCAACTATCATCCATTCTAAATGCAGCTATTAAAATGGTCTGCATTTCAGGTTTCACACATCTCTCTATGCTGCTCAAATGATAACCAATAATGTCATTATTTCAAAGTCCCCAAGGAGAGCAGTCCGTTTAATCTTACCGTCCACAGCTACTTGAAAGCTGAATCAATCCCCTAGGTACCATGAACTTCATAAGCTCTGAATGATTGTGATCCTACCACGGATATGCCGATGTTCCACCTGATATAATGCACCTGTGTATGTGTCTGTGTGTGTGAGAGAGAGAAAAAGAAAGTTCTTTGGAACTGTTATAGTGAACCCCAAGTTTTTTTCAAAGCATCAGTATGTCAGTATGTTCAGCTCTCTTATTCTTTAATTCTCTATTTTAAAGTTTAACTTCCTTGTAATTCCAGTAATCAACCTTCTGCATAGGTTTTAATTAGTAGTTCACATCTCTTCCCCCTCACCCCACTCCATCCTGACTCATCCCAGTCACCTAGTTCTCCTTGGCTACCTGCTGTAACCCACCCCTCCAGCTTGGACGCCTGCTCTTTTTAAAATAGCCAATCGGGATTAGTTTAGCTTGTGCGGTCTAACCTTAACCAACAGGAGAATGACACTGCAGTAGGGACTACCCTGTCAGGCGTAAGTACCCCTTCCCTCCTTGTCCAAGTGTGCCTCTACCATCATTGCTCCATCCATGCACCGCACCCTTCTATGGAAGTAAACTGCCTTGCTGAGAGGATTTATCTTTGAGTGCTATTTCTTTTGTGGCATCGAAATTTTACTTACAGCAATTCTGGGGGCTCATCTGGGATTCACCATTCTCCTCCAGGCAGTCTCCGGCCCTCTCTCGTGAGGAGACACCTCCTGCTGCTTCATTACAGCAGCCTGTGGGTAAGGGATTGAGACCTACCCTATGTGATGAACAACGCCAGCCTCTCAGCAACACAGAAAAAAAAGTGGGGGAGGCTACAAAACCACAGCAACTAAGAAACTCCGTGCACAGACCAAAAAAAAGACACTGTGGAAGCTGGTAAAATATTTCCCTGGTGGCTGGGACCAAGATAAGAAAAGTTGTGGGATGGGGGAGCAGTAAACTATTCCTTGGTCAGAATATATCAAGGCAAGGAAAGTCTTGCCTTGGTGGGGTGGGGGCGGTAAAGGATTCCTCGGTTGGGGTAGCTTGGGGGTTAAAAAGAGGTAAGACATCTCCATTCAGGGGGAACTGAACCTCACACAAGCCTCCCATAGTAGGGGAGGCAAGAAATGTCCAGTAAGGGCAATTGAGCCTCACCCGAAAAGGCAAGAAATTTCCAGTAAAGGCAATTGAACCTCATCCCAAGAGGCAAGACACTTTCAGTAAGGAAAATTGAGCCTTACCCCAAAAGGCGAGACATTTCCGGTAAGGGAAATTAAGCCTTATCCCAAATACGGGAAACACATGAGATGGAGCCAAAAAAAAAAAAAAAAAGGTATGCAGAACTTCCCTTCCCTCTTCTCCGGGAAGAAACGGGAGGATCCGTAGAGCTGCTATGGGAGCCTAGGGACGTGAACACCCGCCCTGGCCAAAATGTTCCCACAGCGGATCAAAATTCTTGAGGATCCTCTTGGGCAGGGAATGTTGAAACTTAATTTTGTCGCTAACAATTGGCCAAACATTAAGAAATTTTTAAAAATAAGAAACGAGAACTAGAACGATAAACCTGTCAAAGAGCTTCTGAAAGAGAGTTCAAGGGGGCGTGAAACTGTTAAGAGGTATACGGGTGAGGCGTCCATGCAGTGTGGCCACAGGGTTCAGCCCTGCGCGGGTCAGGCGGGGCCGCGGGGAAGGCCCGGCGGGGAAGGTGGCTCAGGGCCCGTCCTCCACCCCTCCGGTGGCCGCAGGCCCACCCCCACCCCTGTTACAGCGCTGGCAGCAGCACTTGC